>VDFB02277164.1:57606-132591 GCA_007258455.2 Sequoia sempervirens | reverse complement strand
TGCATGTCCTTTTCCACCTCATGTACCTTTTGACAACTCATTTCCATCTCATCCACCCTTGGCCACCTCACCCTCCACATGTCAAGATGTGAGGGCTTGTGGGTTCTCAACCCACCATAGCCCTTCATCTTGGCCTTGTTGAATCAATCTTGACCATTGAATTCTCTAGAGAATTCAAATTCTCCTATAAATACCCCCTCCTTAAGGGCATTTTCCACAACACACTTAGCTATCTTACACCCTTATGCTGTCATTTTGCATTCTCAACACTTTGCACTCTCATAACTACATGTTGTCCAAGCCTTTTTCAATCATTCAACCATCTTTGTTCATCATTTTGCATATTGAAGCTTGCATTATAGTCACTCAATCTATCATCTAAGGAGCACACAACCAATCCAAGCAAGGGCCAATCAAAGAAGTTTCAACAACAAGGGAGGTAAAAGTGTTTGTGTTTCATTTTATTTGCATTCCTTTTCGTTGTAACTCTCTTTTGGCTAATCTTGAGGTGTCCTTGGCATTTTGTTATTCATGTTTCTTAGTTATTTCACACATTTAGAGCATTAGGAATTCCAAGGTATACAGTATCTAATCCATATCTATTTCCTTGTACAAACATGACTGTTTGCCTTGTACTAGAGCCGCATTGCAAAAGTCCTTCTCTACTATGTATTTTGTATCTAATCCATATCTATGTAAATTGTATGTGATTTTCTAATAGAATTATGCCCTTTATTAACTATCATTATGTTTGATTTGCATTTGTAAATTTTTTAGTTGGAAATTATTGTTACTTTCCTTTCATTCTTGATTTTTACACTTAATGTCGTCGAGTGCCAACAATGTTTCATTTCTACAACTAGTTCTCCAAAAAAATCTTAGTCCTCTATTTACACATTCTCATTATTTATAATACAAGTTGGAACAAAACAAACAACTACTTTTCTTTTATTGTAGGTATGCATGTGTTTTTTTGCTCTTTTAATACACATGCACAAATAAAACATGTTGGAGTTCTCTATTAAAATGTATACATCTAATTTGTTAATCAATATTTGACACCCTTACATGTATAAGTTTTCAATGGTTCATCTATTTGTTTTGTTGATGATGTGTGCTCACTAAATTTTTTGTGCTTCCTTTCATCCACAGGATCAAGTTTGTTTCATCCAAATAAATCTATGTACAAACTACAATACAGTTATTACCTACAGGTTTGTTTACCTTCTCTCGATTATCCTCAATCACCTTCACTCTATAAATTGTATGTGATGCTTTTGCATGTATTTAAGCATTCTTTCTGGCAAGGATAATAAAACCAAGAAACCTTTATGGTGCACACATCTCCTTTTTTTAATAGTTTATCCATTTTATATATAAGGAAAATTGCATGCTCTGATTTACTTCACACTTTTAGAAAGGAATCCAACTTTCAATTTGTATATTTTTACTTACAAACCATACCATACTTATCAACTGATTGGGCTTTATAGGGCTACTTCACCTCCCTTTAGCTATGTCTATCTCTTTGACACAAAATATAATCACATTGATAAACACTGGCACCAAAGACATATATCCACATCTCCAAGTCTTTAATATTTCAACATTTGGCCATGGCGACGAATCAACCATTAGATACAAATTAGATTTGTCTGATGGAGTGCATCTTCAAACAAAAATCTTGCCAAGAAAGTATAACCATTTTTTAACTTCAGAGCTAATTCAAAAGGGTTCTATCATACAGCTCACAGAATACACATGCCCTACTATGATCTGTAACTCAAGGTGAGCCGACCACTCCAATGTTTATCTCAAATTGAACATGTCCATTTCTATTTGTTACTTTCATTACTAAAAGTGCATTTTGCTTTATTTACTTATAGGTTTATTGTAATTTCTAAATTGGAGATTGCATGCACACAACATGATGTCATTGGGGATCCCACCTTCCTCTTCGAAGAACCAGAGCAATCTATACATGAAAGAGTAGGGATTTCATCTAACTCATGCACAAATGTTGGTGAGAGTGTCACACCCATGTAGCCAACCCCAAAAAATGATGTTTGGGATACATGCATCGTTGCACAAGAAAAGTGATACCTTAACTATCACTCCTATTAAAAGTTTGAATCCATTTCAGAAAAGGTGGACAATAAAAGGTCGTGTAACTATGAAAAAAGAGATTCACCAGTTTGACACAAAGAAAGGGATGAGTGGCTCAAAAGGAAGGTGTACAACTCCATGAACTATACCATGCACAAAAGTCACATATGCTTGCTATTAAAAATGGTCATGTTACAGAATATAATGGTAAGGTTGTGAGCACTTTAGCTACCACCCAATTGTTTATTAACCCTGAAATCGAAGAAACAACACGGCTACAGGCTTGGTTTGTGCAAGATGGGAATGGTATTCTCACATCCACAACAAACCTTCTAGATGCACTCCAACTTCTTGAATAGAAGACCATTTGCAATGTCTTAGAAGAGTCTTTGGATACAACAAGATGCCTCCAGTGCATTGTAAAAGCAACAATAGTATTTATCAAATCGAATTCATTATGTTATCCAGCTTGCCCCATTAAGATTGAAGGGAAACAATGTAAGAAAAGAGCTCTACAAAGTGATGATGGAAAATGGTATTGTTCAAAGTGTGAAGTTACTTTTGAAGATTGTGATTATCGATATGTTCTTCAAATTAATCTTCAAAATCACACAAGAACTCTATGGGAAATTGCTTTTGAAGAAGAAGCAACTAAACTCATTGGAATACCTGCAAAGGAACTATACATGATGCAGTTCAATCAAAATGCTACAAAAAATAGTGAAGAGGCCATTCACAATTTACTATGCAAACAATTTCTCATCACCTTGACAAGTAGATATGAAACCTACAATAATGAATCATGAGTGAAATCAACAGTCGTAGAAGTTGGGACACTTGATTTTGCAAATGAAAGCAATCTGTTGTTAAATCAAATTGCTGACATGTGCAATGTTTATGAAAAGTAGACTACATAAGGTTGTAATTATCCACTCTTGTCTGTTTTCCCCTACCTACTTGTGTTCTTTTTTGTCCCATTCGCTATACGATTGAGAATTTTCCTTGTACAGGGTTTCAGGATCCATTCAAAACTTATTTTATAAGTTTATTGTAAATAAAAAGTAGAGTGCACATGTACACTTCAACATATATCTTTCATATGTACACATGTTTTCATTTTTTATCATATTCATCTAACATATAAGTCAAGCAAAATGGATTTTGTAATTTTCACATTTTAGTGGTGTTGCAAGATACACATTTGCTTCATTTATATTTATTTTATCTCTCATTTATATTCCAGATAATGGACTCCACTATGGAAGAATTAGAAAGCCAAACATCCAAGACTAAAACCAAAGCCCTAGAATCTCGTAAGAGAAGTTGCTTGTATTATGCTTGTCATAGAGAAGAAATAAGTGTTCGTCATAGCATGCAATGAACCCACCACTTGCTAGAAACACCAGATCAACCAATACCTGATCACACACAAGATTCTACAAATACATGTATTCCCACTGGATCAATTAGTTCAAATCTAGAACATCGAAACATAAAACAAAATGAAACACAAATGCCTCAAAACATGAGTTCAAATAACAAGGTAATGAGGTGGTCTGCTAACTTTATGGAGGCATCTAAAAAATTCCACCAAAGAATAGATGCATTGTCAAACCTACACACATGTTCTATATGTAGGGAACGGTATCCTGGTATGCATCTTTGTTCATCAAACAACAATCACACATGTAGAAGATGTGGCTCAGAGAAATGCATACATCAATTCTCTTCGAGTAATAATATGGACCCAGGTGAACAACCACATGTTTGCACATTCTCACTCACGTTGAAGAGATGTTGATTTCATTTGTCAATCCAATATTGCAAGTTACTCATGCTCATGGTGGACAATACAAATATAGTGGCCACACAATTAGCTTCCCTCAATATATCACAACAATAACAAAGTATTTTCCACATAAAATCAAAGACTTGGACTTATTAATTGTTCAAAGAACTCATACACATGGGAGGCATTACAATTGCTATGTTAGTAGAAGTTGCATTCAAAATGCATTGGCCTACAAAATACACTATGACCCATACTACCAAGATGTTGAAATCAATGCTGATGCATTGTCCCTACTCCCTGATTGTACTATAGACATTTCATAAATGCTTCATACAATTCAAAGAAACAATGAAGAACCCATAACAAAAGACAATGAAGCTACTAATAGTGAAGATGATGTAGAAAGTGGAACAAAATATTCAACATCATTTATGGTAAGCCTACCAAATAAATGTCGTGAGTTACAAATCATTAAGGAATCTTTATAGATAGAAAATGAGAATGATACCATCATTAATTGGCTTGAGATAAGCTCAAATCCCATAAATGAGTACACTACCAAGGGGCTTTTTGACATGGTATTTCCCACACTTTTTCCAAATGGAAATGCACTACCTATGCAACCTCGAGCAAGGGAAGTGTAATTGCATGATTATTCCTTACATCTTATGCGATATCGTGATAATAGATTTGGGAAACATCCACACTTTAGATACTTCCTACTAAATCTTATGATGAGGCATCGTAGCCAAGCAACTGCTTCAATATTGATCAAAAGAAAAGTCAAAGACAATATTCCTACAACTATTGAAGATCTTCGTGCCCACCTACAAAATGTCCCAGATAAACAATTGGCTAAAGAATTGATGCATTTTGGATCGGCCTTGCATGGGACAGGGGCTTATTGGAACAAGTGTCATGCAGGTCTAACAAACATGATCAACCAAATAGGTTCCCCGACTTTGTTCTTCACACTAGGTGCAACAGACACTAAGTGGCCTACATTGCATAAGCTTTTCCCAACTAACAATAGTTCCACTATTTCCTCCAACAAGCATCGTATAGACAATGTGATTAGAAACCCCCACACCACATCCCTTTATCTACATCACTGCTTCACAATCTTTTGTGAAGAGATCATTGAGAAACTCTTTCATGCAACAAATTATTGGTATAGGTATGAATGGAAGCATCGAGGCTTTGCACACATGCATGGGTTCCTTTGGCTAGAAAATGCACCAAACATGGATACCCTCAACTGGGGAGACAATTCGCAAGTGGGTAAAGCAAAATAATTCTTTGATAACTATGTCACTGCTTCGAACCCCTACTCTAAATCTAAACTGAGTAATATCATACATAGAACCCCAATGGATGATCCATGCTTGTTAAACACATCTGAGATATTCTCTATCGATCCATCCATTGATTATGAAGAGTTAGTTAATCGTGTGCAAAGGAACACTAAATGCACAAAGCACACATGCCTGTGCAAAAAAGGGCATCATGTAGAATGTAGATACAAAGCTCCATGGAAAGAATGCAAGGAATCCACTTTATCATATGATGGATTTGGAAACAAATCTTATGAACCATCGAGAAATCATGACATGATAAACATTCATAATGTAGAGATGCTCTCTATATGGAGAGCTAATATAGATTGCCAGCCCATCATCTCATGCCTTTTTGTACTCAAATATATTGCCAAGTATGCATCTAAAGCTGAAAGAAAATAAGAAAGTTGTGTTGCTATGTTGGAAAGAATAGCTTCAAATGAAAGATTGGAAGATCAAGCATTGAAAGCATATCAAAAGTTCATGGCCTAGATTGTTTCTGAATGAGATATTGGAGCCCAAGAAACGTGCCATATGCTACAAAAATTAACCCTTGTTTGCAATCACAATTTTGTGTCATTGAATGTAGGCTAGAAAGTATTCCACCGCCTAAAAAAAATAAGCGATGGTGGCCAAATATTGTCTAACTATATACAATCCTACATGAACCAGCCATGTCACATAGAAAATGTATCACTAATTGAATCAGCCAGATCCTTCACATTTTCCGCTTCTCGAAAAGGATGCAAATGGCTGAATAGAAAAGAACAAGCAATTGTGCAGGTGTTTCTGCATTTCCATACCATTCCAAAAGAAGACTCTAAAAACTTTGAAACCTTCTGTTGGAGTGAGTTGCTTTTGTATACACCTTTCTGAAAAATAAATGAAGATATAGGCCTTACCAAAGAAGAAATCATCAACAATTGGAAGCAAATGAATACACAAAAATATAATCCATGGCATGTTAATCTCACTGAACATACTAAAAATGTTCTTGAAGACAAAAATTATTTTGATGATGATATGGATCAACAAGAAAATGTAGAAATGAATGAATGGGAGTTATTATCTCAATTGGGCCTCACTAATAATCTAAACTTGAATGAACTTGATATGCTAGGCTGACGTGATTTTGATAACAATCACAATTGGAAAATCATAATGTCCCTACAAATCTACATGATGTTGTTGTTCAATTTCTACACACAAACAAGATGTCTCAACAAGATTTGCATTCCCCTTCAAATATGAACCACCACAACTATACATTATCACCCCAACAACAACTAGCATTGACTATAATAAAAAATCACTCAATGGAGAAATGCTCTAACCAACCGTTACATATGGTCATACAAGGAACTGATGGCACTGGTAAATCGTATCTAATTCATTGCATAAGAAATGCACTGCAAACTTCCATACCAACAAGAGTAAACCCCCTCCTTGTTCTTGCTCCAACAAGAATTACAACATTTAATATACATGCCTCAACTATACATACATCCCTCAAGATTCCAATTAGAAAAATGAAACCATTACAAGGACAAGCATTGACAACATTCCAAGAAGACATGAAGAATATACAATACATTCTCATTGATGAGATGAACTTCATTGGGACAAAAATTCTATTGAAAATTGATAGTAGGTTATGTGAAGCATTCCCCCATCAACAACAAACTTGCTTTGGTGGCATGTCTATAATTCTTGTAGGAGACCTTGCACAACTCCCCCCTGTTATGGATAAACCTATCTATGCATCACACACAACTGCAAGAAACCTATGGCACAAATTTAATACAGTTGTTACATTACAAAAAATGTTTAGACAAGAAGGTGATGATCCAATTTAAATACAATTCCGTCAAACATTACAAAACATTCGCAATGCAGAATCGACAAAACAAGATTGGGACTTATTGATGACTCGCACCAACAAGCAACTAACAAATATTGAACAAGAAGATTTTGACCAATCAATACAATTATTTGCTTCAAATGAGCTATTAACATTGCACAACAAAAAAATGTTGAAACTACTAAATGTGCCTATTGTACTAAGTCGTGCAGAAAATACACAATCTAAACTAGGTGCCAATCATCGTGACAAGCAACTTCCCCAAGAGGTATTACTAAGCAAGTGTCAATGTGTCATGTTGACAACAAACCTATAGATCCAAGCTAGACTAGTAAATGGATCACTTGGTCAAGTCAAAGATATTGTATATCTTGCTGGGTCAAAACCACCCGCATTGCCTACATATGTTACGGTCACATTCGATAACTACACTAGTCCACCGTGGGATGAAACAGACCCAAAAACTATACCAATACATCCAATAACACGTGGCAACAGTAGAAAAATACCACTAACCATGGCATGGGATATCACTATACACAAATCACAAGGCCTTACACTAAATAAAGCCACAATCAATATTGGTACAACTGAAAGACAAGGCCTTATGTTTACAACAATCTCCAGAGTCAAAGCCATAAGTGGCCTTCGCATAGAGCCCACATTCTCTTTTGATCACTACTCCAAAATGAAAAAAAACCCATACAACATTATCAGGAAGAAAGAAGAAGCTCGCTTGCACTTGCTCTCACAACAACATTCTTAGGTATGTACAATTAATTACACACTCTCTCAAAGTTATACATCTTTTATTATCCCCTCTTTGAATAGAGTATCAAAACTAAAAATAATCAACTACACAATTTTGGCTTTTGCAGGTGGTCAATCACTATTGTCTGTCACTTCTTAGACATTGCATGTCTTAAAAAAAGACATATTGATGCTCTTATGTAAATTTGACTTGTGCAAACTTGCAATAAATTGTTCAAAGGGATTATGTTCTTTATAGAGACCAAACCCAACAAAATATTGTACCTTCTTGTACTGTACAGTGCATATCCCTATATAGATATATTTTACTCTTACCACCTGTGTATTAAAATAATTCATTGATGCTTCTTCTTCATTTTCCTATCGGCGTCTCCCTTGAACCCCCATTGGGTGCAAGTGCTAGTAAATAATACTACCAAACTGTTCCTTAATTAGTTGAGCCTAGCAGCCAAAAAGGGTGACGACATGTCTATCAACCATATAATATTATTGGGCCTCTTTAGATACTAGCGTTTGGACTGACGTCTTCCTCTCTTTATTTTGTCGATGCCTAAGCTGCTCCTGCCTTCTTGCAATTCACATCCTGTCTTTGTGATAGAATTTGATGTGTACCTTTTATTGAGTTCTTGGATTCTAATAAGGTTGGCATCCTCCTCAGTTAACTAATGCAATTGAATACTAGTATGGAGACGACTCCAAAAAGGTAGGCTGTGTTTGTCTTTCCTAAAAGCTCTCTGCATTTTCTTGTCTTCATTGGTATTTTGTCTTATTCAATGTCTAAAGGATCAAAGCCCCTCAGATATTCAAATAGAATGCACTTTCTCATATTTTCTTTTTAAATCGAACCCAGCTAAGCTTTCAATACCGAACTCCTAAAAGCACATGAACCTATAAAGGAATCATACTAGCTGAGTAGACACAAATATTTGATTTCCAGCAATGACCCCAAAGTCTATCACTAAGTCTCCTTCATAGATCATTCCAACATGATAAATAATTTCTCCTTAAAGAAATGTATTCGTAAAATCGATTCTCTTATTTCCCAAATTTGGCCAAAGGTCACTAAATTTGGCTCAAATGAAGAAGTCTGAAAATATCTCCTCCTCTCAAGAATGTTGATCACAACAATACATCAGCTACTATACCAAGAGAACTAACCTTTGCAACAATAAACCAGATATTGCAAATGAAAATAATGTGATATTAAACCAACTATCACATTGAATCAACTAGGACAATAATATATCAGCTATTGCACCTGATAAAACTCTTCAATTAAGCACCTGTAGAAACCCTGGATGGATTCCTCCACAACTCCAACTAGGATTGATCTTTCACAACCAAACCTAATACTCTAAGGTCTTGAAACTATTGAGCAATGCAAGCCTCAACTTATACCACATAGGTATGAGAAATAGAAATAATCCAAGACATGATCATAATGGCTTGTAATCAACTCCTTATAAAGAATTCTTATTCACTTCCAAGAAGCTTCTAAAATTAATATTATTTTATTCCCTTAAGCGACTTTATGCTATAATATTTATTTTAAGTCACTTTATTAAATTAATTAAATATAAAGTCATCTTTTAATTTCACTTTATTGAAATAACTATAAATAATTAATTTAATATCTCCACTTTATTTTATTAAAATAATCAATTAAGCTATCCTTTTGATATATTATTAATTTGGTCAACTTAATTAATTAAATTAATTAAATCATCATACCTCCAATTTGGAGACATGACAAGGTTCCTCTATCTTTACTCTCTACCTTTCTATTATTAGTTTGTCTTAGTCAACTCTATGTTTGTTTAAATTCATCTTAGTTTATTGTAGTTGCATAGTTGACCTAGTTTACATTTATAATGTCACTTCATTATCCATACAACCCACACATAAAAAGGTCCAAAAACCTAATCAACCATTCTGATGCATCCTTGAAGATAGTATTCAAGTGGTCTTTTATGATCATTTTTGTGTCCCTAAATGTCACATGGTGAAAAAGTGTGATTTGAGCCCTAGATCCTTTTTCCCGCCATTGAATTGAATTTTTTTGCATCAGTATGTTTCACTTATTCTAAATACCAAAAAAAATGGCTACAATTTTATTTTTTATACAGCGAAATCCTTGTGACCATATGTCACATGGATAAGGAATTTAGGAAGGAAGGCATAATAGATTATTAATCAAGGGGAAAAATTTAACTATTTTTAGCCTATGTACTTTGGACATATTCTCAAAAATTATGTCTTACACAAATGAACTACTTAGTAATTGTTCCATGACAACTACTACATGAATACATTATAAAAAGAGTTGAAACATACTCTAAAACCTATGTAAAATCTATATTCTTATAAAAAAATGTCTAGTTTTATGTAAGAGTATTAGTTGATACTAAAGAATTATTTTTTTGGTTGTATAATTAAAGCTATGGGAAAGAATAAGATGATGAAAATTTAAAATAAATATTGAAAGGAATTTTCTAATTGGTAATGATGTTCTAAGAAAAAGAGTTGATTCATGAAGGAAATAATCTATGAAGGCTAAACATTAAAGAAAGATATAAATTACTCAAATAATAGACATAAAATAGTTTTATAAAGAAAATGTACTACGTGGATATAGAAAGGGGACTTTAGTAAGTTGAATGGGACATGATAAAATGAGGCTTATTCAAACTATATTTTCTTAAAATATATTAAAAAAATATTAGATAAGTAAGTTGACATATAGGTACATGTGTCATCTAATAAGAGGATATTTTTAGGCCTATTTCAAGGTGAACTATAAAATACCCTTTTTAATGCAAGTTCCATATAATGCACATACATGAATAGGTTTTCCTAGGACTTGTATGGCACCTATCTCTTAAAGACTCTACATTGAGATTACTTTAATGAAATACCACATATTGCATGAGAAAAAATGACTTTAATGTTTCATGAAAAAGGGGATGGACCATATGGGTATGTGTAGGATCATGATGAGCCAAAAAGTGGCAATATGATGGGTATGTGGCTAATGACTATTTTTTTACCTAAAATTGATGAAATGAAAAGGTTTTTTAAAGGAGATTCTAAATTTTCCACCAATATAAATTATGCTTTCTCCTTTGAATTTAATAAGTAATTATTATTCATTTTATATTCAAATTACGACTAAAGTCCTGATTGATAGGCTAATTGAAAAACATCTATAGCTTTCAAACAGTATCACATTTTTTGAATCCAAAACATGTGTCACATTCTATGCTTCGCATAATATAGGATTAAAAAAATAAAAATTAAATTTCATGAATTTTTGACTAAGTTAAGGTGGTCAGACATACAAGTTTTTATATTTTTTAAAAATTTGTAATAAAAAATTCATAATTAATTATTTAATTAGAAAAAGATTGCTAAAAAATATGCATCACATCGGGGAATGAGTCCTATACTTATATATAAAATATTATAAAAAAATATTATCATTTTATTGTGGTTAGGGTGGTCAGACATACGCCTACTTATTTTTTCTTTGAAATTTAAGTACCACTACATTGAAATTTCAAATTTTCACTAAATAGAATTTAAAAAAAAAAACCTATTAGTTTAAAAACTACCTTCAATTTGCTACATATTTTATTCTTACATATTTTTGAAACAATGTAGATAACTCATTCAAATTTTTACGTCAAATTTCCTAACTCTATTTTTTCTAATTTTTTTGCCACTTAAGGGCTTGTTTTTTTCATGATGATCCAACACATACCTATAGATATTAAATGGAACTATTTGTATTCTATTGGATCAAAAATCATGAGATCACATTTAAACTATCAAAAATTGTGAAATCACATGTAAACATGTTCTTGTATAGGTCACTACCATGTGCAATTCCATATGACACTAATGACATGTTGGGTTTTATATTTGGTCATATCTCCTAATGTGCATTCTTCTCAAGTGAGGGCTCTCTTTGAATCCCTTACATTAGTTTTATAGATCTTAAACTTGAGAAGTGATCCTATGAAACCAAGGGTGGGAATGGTTAACAATTTTTTTAGGTTACATATTCTTGATTATGAGCTAAATCAAGAAAAAAGAGTTATCTTAGCCCCCAATATTGTAAGTAATCTTTGATACTAATTTATGTAATTCTCAACATAACTAACATGTATAAACTCACTAAAACTCAACCAACAATTTTTTCAATAAGGTATCACTATAACAACATAGTGGCATGCCAAATGGAAACTCTAAAAACCTCATGCTCATGGAACCCTATCCATTCATACCTTAAAACTCATCCTACCACCCCTTCTACCTTCTAGCTCCCATGTTATTGAAATTAGTGAAGTGTATCATGGTGTGTCAATTATCAAAATCAATATTATAGTGGATTTGAAGTCACATCTAGAAGTTTTAGAGGGGAAATCGATAGGGGATGTTATGTATTTTACTCTAGATATTTTTTCCTCATGGAATTGAACTTTCTCATTTTTATGACAATTTCAAGATTATTATATGCCTACCTACTTGAAATCCTTCTCCTTTGTCTAATATCTCCTCTGTGGTAACTATGCTTAAAATTTTATTGATGTTTTCCTCTTTATGCTACTTAGACTAAACAATTGCCTCACCCTTGCACCTTGACCACTCAAGTGGTGGTGCTTGGATATACTATGGTGGATAATGAGGTCTTCTTCATTAATAAGTGTTTGGTCTATAAATTTAAGTACATTTGGTTCTTCTCTTCTAGAATTGCATTGTTAACTTTTTTAGAACTAGACATCAATAAATGAGGATAGGATGAAGATTTATCCATGTGCTAGTGGGTTTTTTATTAATATTTGAATATTATAAGGATAGGGATGTTATGTTGGATGAAATAGTCCTATATGTGGAGTTAGCATTCTCTTTCAATTTTTCTTTTCCTACTTATTCTAACCCTTTGATTGGATATATCAACATTATATTGAAATTTGGGTTAAATACTGCCTTATCTACCCCTTTTGTTTTTCTACAAATTTACCTTTGAGGACATTAGAAATTATTTTGATCACTTTTTCAAGGTGGAATCACCTTCTTCAAACTACACTCACATCATATTCACTTCATCTTGGTGGACATTGACTTGTCAAAGACACTATTTCTTAATTTTTTATTACAAGTGAATGATCGACCTTGTTCTTAGTCTATTGATAATAAGAGTTTCCCCTTTCAATGTAGACATAAGATTTTCACAAGGAATCTGGATTCAAAATTTCCTCTTAATTCTATCCACAAGCCCTCCTCATCTTCTTGGTGGTGGAATGCTCTCCCTTGCCACCTTCATGTGTTTTTAGTGAGTTCAATTTTTTTCTTGGGGAGTCATATCATTTTGGATTATTGTCCCTCATTCCTATGGTAGTCCCTTCTGGGCCTAGTGGGGTTCCTATTTCTCCCTTAGATCTTATTGAGAAGTTTCTCTAATTCCTAATATAGTTGCTCTACTACCATTTCCACCACTAATATTTTCCCCTCAATTTTAACATAGCATCTATATGTTACTATTATGGTTGATCATTGGTCAACATATTTGGCTAGATCTTCCTCTACTCATGACACACCCCAAGCTAGGACCTCTATGGGGGATTGCCTTATTTTCCTAGGCCTAAGGACCTAGAAAATTATATTTCCTAGATAATTATTCAAAGGTGAAATAAAGTTCCTTCCAAGTTTATATCCCACTCATACACTAGGATTAAGACTGTGTGATTGGCTAGGGTAGGATTTGACACCATTTAGGTTAGGTCCTTTGGTGTTGTATTATATTTGACAACCTATTTTTAATTGTTTTATTGCTTTCCCATTTTTTATTCCTTGTTTTTTTTTACTGTAGAAATATTTGGGCCCTTTCAAAAACCCAATTTTCCTTAATAATAAAATTAAGTGGCATGTGTATATAGATGTCACTACCATATGCAATGAAACCTAATACTAGTGTTGTATGCAATAACATGCTGGTTTGCACATCAAAAGAAGGAAAAACCATAAGGGGGATGAAAATTTAATATGTATCCCCATGGAATACAACATGTGTAAGGAAATACTAATCAACACAAGGGTGATCCCACAAAGCTAGTTTACAATTTCTGGGAGATTCTGATTTTTGTTGAAATCACATATTTTTAGAAAATATAATGATTTAAGCCTTAAAAAATTCTATTTAAAACATTCCTATTGAAGAGGATTTGATAAAAACTACCTTAGATCAAACCCCTTGGATAAAACCCCACTAGTTTTAAACCATATCTATAACAAAGTCTCCTTTACACCTATAAAAATGTTGATAAAAAACCACTTTTGATTTACCTTTTGGGGGATCAAATGAATTCATTTAAAATTTATTTTTTGTATGTAGTCCTTATTATAAGCTTCCCAAAAGTATAATTTTAAATAAATTTAATTTAATTATTATATTTACTTTTTATTTCTTGTGAATGTAAGCTTTTCACCAAAAATCAAGCTCTTTGTTTTGCACATGTGGAAAAATAGAAGATTATCAAATTATTATTTTTTTAAATATGAGTGCACTAGATATTGAATTTCTTGATCCAGCTAAAAAAAAAAGAATTTTGATACATACAAAAATAATTATACATTATATGGTTGCACTATGTCTAAATTGTAATTGGTTTGAATTCGAAACTTTATTAAAGAAAAAATATTCAATAAAAACTTATCTAACCAAGTGGAAGCACTAGATATTGGAGTTAAAAATCTAAATTTGAAAGAATTAGAATTTAATCCTTCATGGAGAAAAATTTATGTGTTATACGGTGAGCATCACTTTTTTAAAATGTTGTTTTCTTAAAAAAACTAGTTTTCGAGGGAGATAGAAAACGAAGTGCAATCTGATTCCAAAAATTTTGAAAAAAAAATATTTAGAATCTAAATTTTTTTTTCATTAAACTCTAGTTTGCACCATCTTCAAATTACTCATAGTTTAGTTGCTATAGGGGTGATCCCACAATAGTGGTTTACAATTTTTGGTCAAACTGAACATTGATTTTGTTTTTTTTTAACTAAATCTTCACATTCGGGCACCTATAGCGATTAAACCGTGAGGAATTTGAAGATAATGCAAACTAGAGTCTTGTTAAATTTTTTTGTAGATTCTAAAAATATTCTTTTCAAAATTTTTGAATTGGATTGCATTTCTTTTTCCATCTCCCACAAAAATTGGTTTGTTTCAAAAAACAACATTTTTAAAAAGTGACACACACTGTATAATGTATAACTTTTTCTCTTTGAAAAATAAAATTCCAATTCTTGAAAATTTAGATTTGTAACTCCGATATCTAGTGCTTCCACTTGGTTAGACATTTTTTTATTGAATATTGTTTCTTTAATCAAGTTTCAAAGTCAAATCAATTACAATTCAGACATAACACGGCCATATAACGCATAACTTTTACCTTATGTATCATTTTTTATTTTATTTTTCTGACCAAGGAATCCAATATCTGGTGCATTCATTTTTTTTTTTGATAATCTTCTATTTTTCCACATGTACAAAACAAAGAGTTTTGTTTACGGTGAAAAACCTATATTTAATAAAACTTGAAAAACAAATAGATTATATAATCAAAACATATTAAAATTATATTCGTTGCATAGATCATTTTGTGGGGAACTTGATACCAGTTGGATTTCTGAGCTCTCCTCCATTTTCATTCTCAAATCAAGCTTCAAAGTGCAAAATTCTCAGCAATTTTGGTGCCTCAAGGGATGAGAGTGAAAAAATGTTGGTTCGGTCAAACAGGTGTTTGGTCAAAATAAAAAATATTGTTCAGTCAAACAGGGGTTCGACCGAACCAATGTTCGACCAAACCCATTCAACATAGAATAAAAAAATGATTTAAATTGGGTTCGATCGAACATTCTAAAGATGTTCGGTCAAACCCAATCTTTTAAAAATTAATTTTTAATATTAATATAAATATTAATTTATTTTTTTTAAATTACGACTTGAGAGAGAGATATGGAAGGAGTGGGAGAGAAAGGGAGAGTGGGGGTAGGAGGCAGGGCTTAAATTTGATGGTCGTATGATCATATTTAAATATTTTTTCCATAGAATATAATCAAAATTTTAAGAAGATTATATCAGATAAAAGGAGATATTTTGGATAGACTGTCAAAATTTATACAGAATTATAATGATATATATGTTTGATTTATATATAATTTTGCATACACTAAGGTATATACTAATGTTTTAAGGACACCCTTGAATAGATAACCATCATTAAAAAATTTGTTGACAGGAAAAGTCAACCATCAAATTTAATCCTTGGTAGGAGGGAGATACTTCAGATAGAGAGGGGGGAGTGGGAGAGAGATAAAGGGTAGGGGGTCCTAGGTTTAAGGGTTAAGGGTAAGGGGTCCTAGGGTTTAGGGGTTAAGGGTAGAGGAGCTCGAGAGGGAGAGTGGGTAGGAGGGAGAGACTTTCAAGAGAGAGAGGGGGGTAGTGGGAGAGAGATAGAGGGTAGGGAGTAGAAGGGTTTAGGGTTATAGGGTTAGGAGTAGGGAGAAGGGAGAGGGGTAGGAGGAGAGAGACTTCCAGTGAGAGAGAGTGGGAGAGAGATAAAGGGTAGGGTTTAAGGGTTAAGGAGAGGGAGGGGAGGCTGTCAGAGGGAGAAACTTGAGAGAGGGGGGAGTGGGAGAGAGATAAAGGGTAGGGGTGTACAAGGGTTTAGGGTTTAAGGGTTAAGGGGAGAGGGAGAGGGGGAGAGGGGGTAGGAGGGAGAGACTTGAGAGAGAGAGGGGGGTAGTGGGAGAGAGATAAAGGGTAGGGGATGTACAAGGGTTAAGGTTAGAGGGGAGAGAGGGAGAGGGGGTAGGAGGAAGAGACTTGAGAGAGAGGGGGGAGTGGGAGAGAGATAAAGGGTAGGGGGTGTGCAAGGGTTTAGGGTTTAAGGGTTAAGGGTAGAGGGGAGAGAGGGAGAGAGGTGTTGGAGCTATAAATTTTAGCAATATTTTCACATATTTTGCTTGACCCTAAGTTTCCATATGGTCCTCATCCTAAAACACTAGGGTTTGTTTTCCTATGATTCTGCTCATTTTTCGTCCATTATATCCATCAGGTCTTGCATGATTCACATCGTGTTATATGTCTCCTTGATCCATTTTGCATGTTTCATCTTGCATGAGTCTGTATTGCCTATCAGTAAGACTCATCCAGTGTCTCAGTGAATAGATTTTATCTACAGATGGTTGTCGACATAGCTTTCACAGGGTTTTGGCGATAGGAAGATGCATATTTCAGAAAGAGTTTGGGCGTCATTGTAATGTCACGCCAGAATCATTTTGTCTTACCGACTGGTCAAAGTGGATTTTTATTGGTGTAAGACTTTGTTTCTGCATAACATCTTGGCAAGCTCTCATGGTTTCACCGACAATCACATTGAATGTTATTTTCTGCCAGACTAAGGGTATTCGGTATAAGGTCATAATGATTTCCATTTGTTTCAGTGATCGGCGCTTAAGGGATACATTTTGGTGTGAGCTGGGGATTTTGATATATCGTCTTGGTGAATGACCTTGGTCTCACCAATAATGCATATGAAGACTCCATCTATACGAAAATCTTTTGGTCTTGGCGAACACGAGTGACTTCAAGGTATTTTGGTATGACATGGTGTTGTCTCTGAGATGTCTCGCCGATACTGTATTGTCTTGGTGAAAGCGAGTGGGGAATGGTTTTCGGCATAGGAGATGCTTTGTATTGGTGACTCGGAGTTGGGTGAGAGGCCTTCGGTGAAACATTGTATAATCTACGTAAGGTTTTCCCGATAGTTACAAGTTATAGCGACAAACACGAGATGAAGGGTTTCTATCGATATATGAACATTACTGTCTTGGCAGTATATTGTGGCTCGAGGCTTTCAGCTGAATGAAGTTAACTCACTATGGAGTCTCTTTGATGTTGTGTGGTTACATCGAGACTTAAAAAATTAGAAGAATATCCTTTGACCTCGGTGTAACAAGCAAGGTGCTACGGCAACCCAGGGTAAGCAATGACTTTCAGTGAAACAGGAAGAAGTCTACATGAGGTCTCCCTGAGAACGATAAGCTACAGCGACAATGAGCAAAATGAAAGGATTACATAGGTGAGAAATACGCATGGTCATGGCGAATGTAGAATAGGGGAACACTGGCAGGTGGCGATTAACATTATTTTTCCTTTGGCATACTTGCGGACTGTCTTGGCAATTGGTTGGTGAATAAAATTTTCAAAAGTTGTTGGCCGACATGTGAAATTCTAAATACTATTGTGGCTGACATGATCCTGAGCCCGATTTCTTTGATGGACGACATGAATTTGAAGTGTTATATTTTCTAATGCTAGTGTATATATATGGCACCCAGATTGTAATTGAGAAAAAGGATAATATAGATAGATACAGTAGATTAGGAATGGGCATGGTAGGATAAAGTTCTCATTCTGGAGACCATGGTGCATGTTCTTAAATGGTGGTTTCAATGAAATTCAGCTGGTGTGACAGGTTATTTTTGGTATCAATTGTCTATTAAGCTTATTGAAAAGTATTGCTGAAGCTGTCTCCAATTTGATTTTTTTTGGTTGTTTAAATTGGAATAACAAGTTTATTTTCAGTTTATCTGTGCACATTTGCTGCATTTGTGTGATTAATTAACTGTTTCTCTCAAGTAGAGATTAAACCCATTTCATTGATCATAGTAATCAGGAAGATTCATTTGGATTATTAAAGAAGAGCTCAGTAGTCATAATCTTGCATTATTTATACAAGTTATGAATAGATTATATGCCTATAATTTGATTTTTTTCAAGAATAAGTTACCCACTTCTGTTTCGTTTGACTTTGCATACCTAATAAAGCACTCATCTCTGCAATTTCATTATTTGAATTCATTCAATCTCTTTTATCAGTTAATTAAGCATTCTAGAATTTAGATATCACTTGTTGAAGATGCTAGGGATTGGTTCAACAGCTTACCAACCGTCTCTATTGATTCTCTCCAAGGATTTCAAGATCAATTCCTCAAGTAGTTTGGGAATCTAAGTGCACCAGATTTTTCTCTTTGTGAATTATTGCACATTTAGAAAGATCAAAGTGATACAATTTATGATTTCAATCATAGATTCAATAAGTTGAAGAATAAAATACCTATTGGATCAAAGTTGCCAAATTTTGTAGCACTAAGTATTTATTTGAATGCATTTGATCCAAATACAGGGTATGAGCTTAGAAATAAATTCCCAAGAGATTTGGTTGAAGCACAAAAGATGGCATAAACAATTGAAAACAATAGGAAGATTGCTGGGATGATCAGTAAAAGAGATATTCATAGGGTTTCTCAGCAAAGCAACATATACAGGAATGAAAGGCCAAGGTTGCATGGAATGCCTTATAATATAAACTAGAAGGACAACAAACCTATAACAGCTAGGCCTAGAAGTGAGGGAGCTTCTGATCCATTGAGCAAGAAAGGAACCTATATGGTAAGTAACAATTACTTTTGTGATTTTTGTGATAAGCCACATTCCCCAAATCATTGTGTTGTAGCCCAAAGAGTATAGGAGGAGGAAATGCAGATGGAAAACAATGAAGAAGATCACACAGTATATCTGGCCTTAGATACTTTTCACCATGTTGAGGAGGATGAGGGTGCAGGGCTTATCTCTTGCACAACAGATTGTCACAGAGAGAGTAGTGTTTGTTGTGAATATTCTGATGTTGATGATGAACCTGAGGATTTTGATCTACAGTCAAGGGATTCTTCTACTTCTTATGAGGATCTGGATGAAGAGGCAATAGGAGATATTGATTCATCAGATAGTAAGTATACAATACCTCTGGCTGCAGTTGAAAGTTATGAAAATACATCTGATGAAGAAGAGGTTTGTACATTTGAAAGTGATTTCCAAATTTTTTCAAACTTGTTGTATGATGAAGAGTTAAATGAAGATCAGATGATTTTTTTCCAAGGTGTGTCAATGAGTAAGTTTAAGATATTTTCAAATCCATTCTATGAAAAGGAGGAAATAATTTTAGACAAGCAAAATGATGGAATAAATGATTGCATTGATGATGTTTCTGATTTCCCATTCTCTGATGGTATTGGATTTATGTTTGATGATGAAAAAAGCGAGGAGTATAATTGTAGTGATGAAAATATAGAGACTTGTTCACTTGTCAGTGAACAAATTATAGATTGGTTTACTTCTGAATACCAAGGATGTGCACATGATGAAGATCTTGAAGCTTTGTCTCCAACTTACTTTTGTTTTGATAGTGAAAAATCTTTGTGTAAAGATTCTTATGACTCCCTGTGTATTTCTTGGAATGATGGTGATACTTTTGGTATTGATCAAAAGTCTGTGTTTGTTCAGAAGGAGGTATGTGGTTCTGAATTTTCTAATTCATGTGAAGAAGACATTTATTTACATACCAAAGATGATAGAATTCTACATTTGATTGATTCATATATGCTAGATACTGGAGATGTGAGTTATAATCTAATGTTGATTCCAAATAATGATACTAAAGAGGCGCAAAAGGTTTCATATTTGTGTGTTTTAGACAGCGTTGATATAACATAACATTTTGTTTCTCAAGTCAAGCACTTTGATTGTGAAATTCTTATATAGCTGGGAGAGTGTTTCAGAATACATAATAGTGAGAGAGATAATGAGGAATGTTGTATTTCATGTGTATGCATTTTGAATGTTGGAGATAATAGAGTTTTATCTCATGATGGATAATATAAACTACTAAATATAGTTGGGAAGTTGGTCCAAGCTAAGCTTGGTGGTTTTCTCAAAACTTGCACTAACAGTGACAGGAAGGATTGCATTTGTGTCTTCAAGAGAAATCTGATGAACTCAAAACAAAACCAGGTATTTGACAGGGGAAAGCATGGTTGAAGTTTTAGATTGTAATAGATTAGAATAGGAGAAATTAAAACACAGAGGATTGAGGGTTGCTAATGCATGGACAACTCTTGCTTATCCTCTTTAAAATTCTTTTCCATGCACAGTAGTTTAGGGTTCTGGTTCACCTCCATTTTGCATTCATTTTGCATCCATTTCACTTCCGTCTTGCATTCTCTGCATTCATTTCCATTGCTATTCATTCCATTTCTACTCATTGGTTTATCATTTTGTGTCTAGTCTGCTCACCCAAAGATTTTGGATCCTTGCAATGATCTGACTATCATTCATCCCCAGACGGAGCCACTGTTGGAGTTGTAAATTTTTGCAATATTTTCACATATTTTTCTTGACCCTAAGTTTCCATATGGTCCTCATCCTAAAACACTAGGGTTTGTTTTCCTATCATTCTGCTCATTTTTCGTCCATTGTATCCATCGGGTCTTGCATGATTCACATCATGGTATATGTCTCCCTGATCCATTTTGTGTGTTTCAGCTTGCATGAGTCTGTATTGCCGATAGGCAAGACTCATCCGGTGTCTCAGCGAACAGATTTTATTTGCAGATGGTTTTTGGCATAGCTTTCATAGGGTTTTGGTAATAGGAAGATGCATATTTCAGAAAGAGTTTGGGCATCATTGTAATGTCACGGCAAAATCATTTTGTCTTACTGACTGGTCAAAGTGGAATTTTATTAGTGTAAGACTTTGTTTCTACATAACGTCTTGGTGAGCTCTCATGGTTTCACCGACAATCACATTGAATGTTATTTTCTACTAGATTGAGGGTATTTGGTATAAGGTCATAACGATTTCCATTTGTTTCACCGACCGACGCTTAAGGGATACATTTTGGTGTGAGCTGGGGCTTTCGATATATCATCTTGGCAAATGACCTTGGTCTCGCCGATAATGCATATGGAGACTCCATCAATATGAAAATCTTTTGGTCTTGGCAAACATGAGTGACTTCAAGGTATTTTAGTATGACATGGTGTTGTCTCTGAGATGTCTTGCCAATACTGTATTGTCTTGGTAAAAGTGAGTGGGGAATGGTTTTTAGCATAGGAGCTACTTTATCTCGGCAACTCAGAGTTGGGTGAGAGGCCTTCGGTGAAACATTGTATAATCTATGTAAGGTTTCCCCAACAGTTAAAAGTTATAGTGACAAACATGAGACGAAGGGTTTCTATTGGTATATGAACACTACTGTCTTGGTGATATATTGTGGCTCGAGGCTTTCGGCTGAACGAAGTTAACTCACTATGGAGTCTCACTGATGTTGTGTGGTTATAGTGAGACTTAAAAAATTAGAAGAATATCCTTTGACCTCGGTGTAACAAGCAAGGTGCTATGGTGACCGAGGGTAAGCATTGACTTTCGGTAAAATAGGATGAAGTCTACATGAGGTCTCCCTGAGAATGATAAGCTACGGTGATAGTGAGCAAAATGAAAGGATTACATCGATGAGAAATATGCATGGTCATGGTGAATGCGGAACAGGGGAACATTGGCAGGTGGCGATTGACGTTATTTTGCCTTCAACATACTTGTAGACTGTCTTGGTGATTGGTTGGTGAATAAAATTTTCAAAAGCTATTGGCCGACATGTGAAATTCTAAATACTATTGTGGCCGACATGATCCTAAGCCTGATTTCTTCGATGGACGACATGAATTTGAAGCGTTATATTTTCTAATGCTAGTCTATATATATGGCACCCAGATTGTAATTGAGCAAAAGGATAATATAGATAGATACAATAGATTAGGAATGGGCATGGTAGAATAAAGTTCTCATTCTTGAGACCATGGTGCATGTTCTTAAATGGTGGTTTCAATGAAATTCATCTGGTGTGACAGGTTATTTTTGGTATCAATTGTCTGTTAAGCTTATTGAAAAGTATTGCTGAAGCTATCTCCAATTTGATTTTTTCTAGTTGTTTAAATTGGAATAACAAGTTTATTTTCAGTTTATCTGTGCACATTTGCTACATTTGTGTGATTAATTAACTGTTTCTCTCAAGGAGGGATTAAACCCTTTTCATTGATCACAGTAATCAGGAAGATTCATTTGGATTATTAAAGAAGAGCTCAGTAATCATAATCTTGCATTGTTTATACAAGTTATGAACATATCATATGCCTGCAATTTGATTTTCTACCAGAATAAGTTTCCCACTTCTATTTTGTTTGACTCCGCATACCCAATAAAGCATTGGTCTCTGCAATTTCACTATTTGAATTCATTTAAACTCTTTTATCAGTTAATTAAGCATTCTAGGATTTATATCAGAAGGTAGTTATTGAGTTTGGTTTCATTTGTTCACTCTTATCTGCCATTGTGGACAAAGCACATTCAAAGGATAATCATAAGATAAGCCTACATTGTTCACCCACCTAGGTCTAGCAGCACCTGAAGAGTAGAAGGTTTGGTTGTTTCTGTAATGCTCCATCTTGTAACCTAAGGAATGTTGCAATTGTCTACGAAAGTGAAATAATTTTTTTTAAAAGTATTAATATTAAATTTATTAGTTGCATACATTCTCTAAGTTACGCGACGTCACACTACTTGAGATTCCATAGATGACTTTAGTATTTAGCATTGCATGTATTTAATTAACATAAACTTAAAAATAAACATCGCATAACATTTGAATTCCATTCATGAAAGTATAAAGTACAAATAAAATTCATACATTGCAATTGAAATGACATTAAAATACTCATTCTTCAGATGAGGTAGATCAAATAATAGTTTACAATTACATTTTACGAATGTTCACCTCATAACAATTGAGGGATGTTTCAAATACAAGATTTCCAATGATGCAATAAAGGAAGTACATATATATCCAAATACGAGCTCTCCATGCATGAAGCTCTTGTTGCCATGATCAAATATTGGGGACCCAACAGAGTAAGGTGCACGTTCCACCCAACCATGTGGTACTTGTAGGTCCACCCCCCGTGCTAGGAGATAGTAATAAGGTTACCTAAACATAACCTACAAACCCTAGACACAAGTGCATTCTTAAATTTTGGTTACATTGATTCCAAAATTAGGATAATCAATACACAAAATTCACAAGGTAAACTTTTATTTTAGGTGGAGTGTCATCACAATGTTGCATAGGTTACCCTGGTGTTTCTTCCTAGGTTCCGGCCCACAACTTGGGTTACCCTGGTAACCTCTTCCGAAACCCGGCCCCACATGTAAACTGTTGCAGAATCAAGTATCTTTTAAAGTAACAAGATAACGATATTCCATTCCAGGCCTTCTCAACTTATACTCAAGACTGAACTAGCTCTTGAGTCTATAAGCGAGGCATATTAATCTAATTAAATATTTTAAACTAACGAATGTTTTGTTTTAGTTTCCACTGACTTACTAACTCTCCATGAGTTACCCAGGCACCACTTTGTGTGCCGGCCCTCACATAGAGCCACTACCCTAAAAATAACATAAGGAATCTAAGTTTCCATGACTAAGGTAAACAAAGTGTACAAGAATACAACATATAATTGTACACTTTTCATAACAAACATAAGTCTATGTTCTTAAAACTAGGTGTCTAAACATCATGCAAAAACATGTACACAACCTTAGTCAAGACAAGAATTCTCTTTAAAACAATTACAATTCCCACATTATACAACTCATCTGGAAGACATGTACATTTAATACAATTCCCAATTTTCCCAATAAAAAGAACACAATTTTAAGCAAATCAAAACAATAGGAATCTACATTAGGATTTACTAAATCCAGTCATTCAATAAGAATTGTCAAGAAATTATAACAACTTGATTGTAATTATTTTTCTCATATAATAAAGGAAATTACATCAATTTATTCTAATTTTGAACTTCCTCAATTTCACATAAAAATAAAAACTAAATTTTCTCTTTCATTTATAATGTTTAAGAATCTAGTTAATCTCATACTTAACATATATCTACATGCACCTTAAATATTGTTTAATCATTTAAATTTAAAAAGAAATACATGTATACTAATTTCTTTGTAATAATAATACATATATATATATATTTTATTTAATAAAAGTTATTAATAATAAAATTCTACTGGCATTTTATTTATAAATTTGTATGCACAAGATTCAAAATTCTCTTTATACTGTTCGAAGATTACAAGCTTAGGGTTTTTTTGGCTGTTTACACAGCCCTCGCCCTGCCGTGGGTGGAGCTGCCTCTGCAACCCTCCCCACAGGGCTCGGCCGTGGGCAGCTAAGCCAAGCGCTACCCATTAGGGTAGTGCTAGGCTCGACCCTCACTACCATCCCCCTGTGGGGTCAGCCGTGGGTAGCCCCGCCCAATACTGCGGCTCTCAATAAAAAAATTTAATATAGATTTTCTAAAGATACAAATTTCATACAAATAAAATGATGGCAATTTTTAATTCTGTTTATTTTTAAATAAATTCCCCAAATCCACCTGTACGGTGATTTCTCAATATTCTTACAAAGAATATAAGATTTTCACAATACAATTTATATATGAAAGTATATATATGTATAAAATATATATACAAATTCAAAAGGGTTTTCTTATGGGGAAAATTGAGAAATTTCAACAGAGTTTTACATTGGAATAGATTTTCAACAGGGTTTCAATGGGAGGTTGAAGGATTTAATAGTACGCAGAAAAATTTTCCCCAACAAGAGGTTTCAGTTTCATTTCCCAAATAAATAATTTCCCTTTCACAAATTTTTACTCAAATTGTTTCCTACAGGAAGCTTTTAACAAGGAAATAACAAATTCTCTACAAACTAATTTGCCGAGAAGAGCATAAATTTAATACACAAACAATTTCCTCGAGCAAACACAAATTTTTTAAAAAATTTATCTAAACTTCTCAATACTAATTCTTATTCACAGACAAACTTTTCAAAAGGATAAATTAAATAAATAACAGTGAAAAACCTGTTTCCTATAGCTTGAAAATTGTCTGTAGAGGAGGATATTTGTTGCCTATTGCATCCAATCCTCCAAAGCTTCTCCATAACACAAAATCTAGAAAGATGCTAAAATCAACCCAAAGAGATCTTCTAGAAATATACAACAAATCCCAAAGAAAAATTCACAAATTTACTCAAACCAATATATTTTTTTAATAGAACACTATTCTTTCATTTCCCGTGAAGAAGTAATCTTCTATTTTTCCCAAATCCCCAATAACGTCCGAGAAAATCCTTAACAAGAAGCAATTAATTCCATTGCCACACATGTCGAGAAAAAAATATCTTCTAACCACCTCCCGGATAAATCTTTTCTTTCTTCCTTATCAAGAATTCATGCATTTTAAAGAAATTAAAATTTTCAAATTTCAAAATACAAATTTCCCTTTTTCCTCCTTTAATTTATTTATCTAACAATTAAAATACCATTACTGACATAACAATTAATTTTAAATTTAAATCTATTCACACAATTAAAGCAATATTAATTCAATTAATTAATTTATTTAATTAAATGAATTTAATCTCAATGATTAAATTACTTAACCAAACAAACTAATTAATTAATTAAATAAAATATAAAAATTATTTTTAACATTTAAAATTAATTTAAATAAATAGTAAATTAAAGAATAACAAACTATTACTAAATTGACGAAAAATTTCTTTCAAAACAATTAATCCAATCAGGCACAAACAAGACCACCAAAGACTCCAAACTAAAATTGATGATATATTGTGACTGGGTTTAAGACTAGACTAGGATAAACCATGTTACTACCTCCCATTCAACATTTCCATTGAGTCTTGACATGCTCAGACCTGAGTAACTAGGTGGAGTCGGTGTCATGTACCTACAATCCTGCAACCAAACAAATAACATACATATATATAATCCATTGTACAAACACACCATGTGGAGAAAATCACAGAAATCACAAGGCACTCGCAAGAAAGTGATGCAACTCTATTCTCCACACCAATACACGTCACATCAAAAATTAAGTAACAGTTAATCTACCATAAACATATATATAGCAATAACATCTGAAGGAAATATCTACGCTATTACAAAGCATGTGAAAAATTAATTATCACCATACAATGTTTATCATATCACAAAATGAATCCACTGTCGCTCTAAAGTCAGCGATCAAAATATCCAAAACAAAGTACCAAATTCTATCATATTTGAAAACATGCTAACAAAAAACACAAGCAAAATGGAGGGGTACTAAATCCCCCCCTAGGATCAAGCTTGCTCCTGAAAGCCTACGAATAGATAGGGATAAAGTTCCCTCATGTGTATCGCATCCTCCCAAGTAGCAGAAGCATCATGGCTAGGATCCCATTGGGGCCTCACCTGATCAACATCTGAACCCCTGAGACGGAACGTCTGACGCTGTAGAATGGCCACGGGCTCCAAAGCCAGCTACCCATCCTCTACCTGTAACGCATTCCAATCAAGTACATGAGAAATGTTGGGATGATATGGTCTAAGAACTGATACATGAAAAAAATCATGAATATGTGACAAAATGGGTGGTAAGGTGAGTCGATACGCCATAGGACCAATCCTCTCTAGGATCTCAAATGGCCCAACAAAACAAGGTGCAAGCTTAGAGCCTTTTCCATAATGGATTGGAATCTTTCGCGGTCACACTCGAAGAAACACTCTATCACCAACTACAAACTGTCGATCTATTCTATGAGCATCGGCATACTTCTTTTGCCTATCCTGTGTTGCTATCAAATGTTCTCTAATACAGTCAACCTATTGCTCCATGTCTCGAAGCATC
Source organism: Sequoia sempervirens (assembly GCA_007258455.2). Taxonomy (NCBI): domain Eukaryota; kingdom Viridiplantae; phylum Streptophyta; class Pinopsida; order Cupressales; family Cupressaceae; genus Sequoia; species Sequoia sempervirens. The sequence continues at coordinate 104,994 of VDFB02277164.1, read as the reverse complement.
TCAGGACCAAGTAACACTCTATCCTCAAGTCGATCCCAACTCAATGGAGTTCGACAAGGACGACCGTATAATGCCTGAAATGGTGGCATACCCATGGAACTCTGATATCCATTATTGTAAGCATATTCTACTAAATATAGATAATCCTGACAACTTGATTATTGATCCATTACATACATTCTAAGCATATCCTCAAGTATTTGATTAACTCTCTCCATTTTTCTATCGGTTTGAGGATGATACGTTGAACTAAAGTTCAACTGTGTACCTAGAGCATGTTGTAATGAAGTCCATAGAGCTGAAGTAAATATGGGATCTCTATCCTATATAATCCTAGGAGGAATCCCATGCAATCTAACTATATACTCCATGAATATCCTAGGTACGGATGAAGCATTGTAAGATGATCATACTGGTGAAAAATTAGCTACCTTAGTCAATTGGTCAACAGTTACCATAATGGCATCATGTCGACATGACGACGTAGGTAACCCAACAATAAAGTCAACATATATAATATCCCATTTCCATTCAGGAATGAGATGTGGTTGTAATAATCCAGCAGGATGTTGATGCTCAACTTTGACTCGCTGGCACTCAAGACATCTCAATACATAGTCAGCAATATCACGTTTCATACCAGGCCAGAAATACAATTGTCGAAGATCCGCATGCATTTTCTTAACACCTAGATGAGCTAAGTATGGAGCTAGATGTGCTTTATTCATAATTAATGTACGAAGACCCTCAAAATGTGGTACATAGATACGACGTAAATGCTATAATATGCCATCTGGTTCAAGGATATACCCTACAAATCGACCTTCTAAAGGTCTACCAGATTCAATCTCTGACTTCACTTCCTGATACAATCTATCAGTAGGAAGTTCCCTAAGTGTCTGACCTTGCATAAACTGAACAAGACTCCTTTGAACATCCTTTACATTTTTGGAATTTTACATTTTTGCATTTTACATTTTTGCATTTTGTATGGCCACCTTGCATAATGCAACTTACATGCCTATGGTGCCATCCTATTTGCATACAAAGCTTTGCTTGTCTTTTTCCTCATGGCACCTTGTTAAAGTTATCAAGTGGTATAGATTTAACATGGTTGAGCGGGAAGCCCAACTAGTGCCATGAATTTTCCCCATAGCCACTTTTTTGTTTTATGAGTGCATGCCAACTAGCTTATGTATTTTACTTTTTTGGCTTTCTCACCCCATACGCAACTAGTTTCATGGCCCTAGAGTGAGTATATAGTTGGGCATTCTCACCTTGTGGACAACTAGTTTTGTGGCCCCAGAGTGAGTATACCTTTTGGCCTTTCTCACCCGATGGAAAACCAAGAAATTCTGTGAGCCTAGAGTGAGTACATCTTTTCTACCCCATCTTTCATTCTCTTCATTCTTTCCATTGCATGATTTTGTATCTTGGGGGCTTGACCTACATGTGGATCTCTCTTGAATGTCTACTTTAGTGTGACTATGAAGTAAATTCATCCTCTCACTAAAGTGGGGGCTAAATGTTCCATAGAAAAATGGATGCTTTGCTTGACATGGGATTAATTCATGATTAATTAAACTTAATAATGTCTTAATCTAGTGGTGTGGACATTTTATGCATCCACACTAGGTGTTGGACTCTTATAAATTGAATAACATGCTTTTAATGATGTCTTGAAAGGTGTTGTAGAGTCTTGTAAAGAACTTTCACACTTTTCTAGAGCTACTAAACCTATTTCTCATTAATTCAACATTATAAAGCATGTTTTATTACATCATTACATTAATTTAGAACTCTTGTAAAGTAAATTTAACTTTAACCAAGTGTTGTAATGTGCCTTGCACGTTCACATTGGTTCTTGTGCCTTCTAGGCTATGTGGACCTAATTTTAGTGTTGTAAAGTGTATTAAATCACAACTTCACATTGATTTATGTGTCCCAAGCCTTATTTAACATTCACATTATCAGTAATAGGTCCCTATGACCCAATATTGTGCATCTTGTGGCATCATTTGATCAAATAATTGACATAGTCATCATATAAGCCTAATTTTCTTATTTCTCGGCATTCTAGCTAGTAACAATGACCCCTATGGGACCCATTCACCATTAGTGGTGAATTAGTGCCATCTATGTGGGACCCATTCACCATTAGTGGCAAATGAGTCCCATTTTGAGTCATTTTTGGGGTTTGAGCAAGAAAAAATAGGTTTTAAGTTCAATTTTTCTTGGTGTTGGCCAATGATGAGGTATAATCGGATACTAAGGGACAATTTTCTATAAATAATTATTTTTATGCTCATTTACATCCATTAAATCATTCACACATCTCTCAACATTAATTAATCATTTATCTTCTCATTCAATTCAAGAAAGCTAGGGTTTCTTCATTAAGATTGCTTCCTAGGGCATTTAATGGCAGCTTCTACATGTTTTGTTGCAGATTTTCAAGATTTATCATCATGGAAAGGTAATCCATTCCATTGTTACATGTTTCATTCCTTTATTTCATCACTTTGGCTTAATTACTTAAAGGGGGTTTGACCAAGGCAAACCCCCATGCCCTAACAATCAACAATTTATCCTTCTTGTCTTGTTTGTATGTAGATTTAGGTCCTTTGGAAGCTTCTGAATCATTGAATATTATATTTCAAAGTCATTCACGTCATCTCTTCATCATTCAAGTCAAAATATCAATACAAAGTCACTTTTAGGATTGAAAATTATAGTTTTAGAAACAGACACCTATAGGAAGCCGAAGTGCAGACTGAAAGCTCTAGAGTCAACCTTTCAATATTCTAAAATTCAAAAGTGGACTGATTCACCATGGGTGGTGAATGAGTCCCACTCCAGGGTTAGTCTTTGGTTTTTCGTATTTTTGACTACCCTTTTGTGTGAAACGGGCTCTAGTTTAGTTTTACAAAACTGGGAATAATTCACCCAGAATGGCAAATGAGTCACTTCAGGCCTGAAAATCAGCATAAGCAACATTTCAATAACAATTTCTAGTTTCCTTCAAAGTTCCAGGTGCACACTTTTAAGTTTCATTCATTTTTGTTTAGCTTTGCATTTGTTTTTTAGTTCATTGTTGTATTGCACAATTTTTTTTCAAATGAGTTGTTTTCCTTTAGTTTCAATTCTTTAATCAATCAATCTTGTTGGTTTCATACATTCAAACATTGCATTTATACATATTTCATCCTTATTCTATCCACATCACATTAATCTTTGAATGTAGAAATAAGCATTTTTGGCCTATCGTTCTCCTTCTAGGTGAAAAACCCTAGGAGAGCGAGAAAGCAAGTGGGTGCCAAAAATCTATGTCATAGACATTAATGAAAAAAACAACATAACCAAAGGTAATCATGACAATAGAATTTTTCCTTCTCCTAGTATCTCTCATAGTTGTGAAGAAGATACTTTGATGTTAGAAAACATAATCAATGATGGTCATGAGCATCTTAGTTGCCCACCTTCACCTAATGAAACCCTTATTAAGAAAGAAAATTCAACATTAGACTCTCACTCGCTAAGGGATGTTAATTTAATTCAACCTCAACTCATCCATTATCCACCATCACACAAACCTCAAACTCAAAAAAAACCTAAATTCATCCTCTACACACCTAAGAATTTAATATATCACAATAGTCGAGTCATAACACTATTGCTCATACATATAACAATAGAAATAGTCTAGAACCACAACAACCAACACTAGAAAACCTACCCTTTCCTAACCCTATCTTGCTAGGCCCTTCTTTTTTATCTCTACAAGGAGGAAAGGAGTACAATCTTGTTGAACAATTAAAGAATACTCTTGTTAAGATATCATTATGGGACCTTATTCAAGCCTCCACTCACTACCACAACTTGTTTCAATCAGCCTTACAACAAGTTCATGTCCCTTCTAACGTGCAACTAAATGACATAGCATCCATGATTCAAGAATTAAATGCTGACATTGTTTTCCACCAAAATGAGCTCCCTCCTTTGGAAGTGCAAGAAAAAAATGATGCTTCCATCATCATAGCTCAATACAAATGAAAAGGGGTAAAAATAACTCTTGTGGATACTAGATTTTCCCTTAAGGTGTGTGGTGTGAGCCTTGTAGATAGACTTGGCATTGATAAATCAAACATTCAACCCGATTCTTTACCTATCAAGGGATTTGACAATGTAGGAAAACAACCTCTTGGTGTGATTACTTTACCTATTACAGTTGGAAAGGCCACATTGGAAACACAAATTCATGTTATTCCTACTGATATTTCATATAACCTTCTCTTAAGTAGACCATGGATTCATGCAATGAATGGGGTGCCTTCTACTCTTCATCATAAAATGAAATACATCTACAATAACAAATTATACACAACTGAAGTTGTTTAAACATTGAGAGAAACAACGGAAATCCCTTAAAAATATAAACACCAACTAGACAAGTTGAACCCTTCCAACATCTTGAACAAGTCACGAAGCTATTAGAAGATGATTGGGGTTCCTTATACTTCACACCAACATCCTTGGGAGAATACGAGATCATACACAATGACTCTAATAAGGGATATGAAAAGACAATAATGTCAACACAAAACTTGATAGATTCTTCAACAACATCCACCTCACCCACTTTAGAAAAAAAGACATGACATTACACAACAACCACCTGATCCAAAATTAATGAAAAATATTTATGGAAAATGTTGTGAACTTATGAAAAAACTTGGCAATAGTGGAAAAGGATGTGGTGGTAGAGAACAAGGTATTCGTGTCCCCATTGAAACTAACATGCACAAAAAAAATCATGGTATTGGTTATTGTCCTTTGATAGAAATATACAAACCTTCACTCAATATCAACACAATCACAAATAATTCATCTAATACAACCTTAAAAGTAGTGCATCATGAACTGATAGACATTGTTGGTCTTACTTTTTTTCCTTTCCCTGAAGCAGCAAACAAATAAACCTTCGCTTAATGTCAATGTCATCTTGCAAGACACTAAAGATTTGAATTTTTTTAATTTTACAACCTCCTTAAAGGAGAGAACAAAATCTCACAATATAAAGAGTCTTTTGTAGGTATGACATCTTCTACTAAGTAAGAAATTTCTTTGTCACAAACTACAGGAGTACCTTCTACCCTTAAGACCACTCAATATGGTATATTGTCAAGAATCCTCCAAGATCACTCAATATCCCTTCCTCTAAGAACATGAAAGAAATTCTATTACAAGACTTCATTATGTGGATATCATAGAGTTCATGGTCATTCTACTAATGAATGTAAGGCTTTGAGTAGTAAAATTCAACATCTTAAGGAGTTTGGTGTTCTCTATTATGTGAGGGCACCTAATTCCTCTAACTGATATTGATTTTCACTCCACCATGCATCTTATCCATCGTTTTGGATCACTGTTGTCTTGCACTAAGTGCGGGAAAGGGGTTAGTTATCCTTGTCCTCATATATCACTTGTTGTTGATTCTTTCGGCTAGTTGTTAACCTTTCATGAACATATAAGAGCAATCTTGGGATGTGGATGGCATGCCTTAAGTTGGCTCGTGCACATGACATACTACCTTATTCTTGGCATAGCTTATTAGAAAAAATATGATTTGGTATAGGTCTCTGTGAATAATCTCTCATACATCTACTTCTACTTTAAAGAAATTGCTCACAACAATGGTGTTAACAACCACTTTTAAGTGGGGGCATACATCGACACTGATATTTCATTGTGCAATCTTCTTTGTTCTTGTGATTTCCTCTCTTGGAAACATTAGGTACAATGTTTCCCAGAATGAGACCTTGCACTTGTCCTCTCTTGGAAACAAGATGAGACCATTTTCATTTATCCTCTCTTGGAGACATTAAGCATGATGTTCCCTAAGATGACACCTTGCACGAACAAAGAAAAATACCCTTTAAACAAATCTTTACATTGCATTCAAAAATCATTTTCACTATGGTTCCTTATTAAAGTTATTAGGAGGTATAACTTTAGTATGGTTTGAGCTAGAAGCCCATTCTGAGGCATGACTTTCCCAATAGCCACCTACACATTTGTGAGTGCATACTAGCCATGAGTGTATGTTTCTCACCTTTTAGGACTTCCCACCCGATAGAAAACCAACAATTATGTTGCCTCAAAGTGAGTATACTTTTTTGGAAAAACAACCTAGATTTGATCCACATTGTGTTGGAAAAACATTTGAATCTTGATCCACCTTTTTTTCCAATCATTTTTACTTTTCTTCCTTCTATTTCTTGTCATTGCATGATTGTGTATCTTGTTTTGTTGCACATCATTCACCTTGTGCATGTCCTCTTTTGCTTATTTTGGTTTGACTTAGGATCTTGGATCTTGGGGGCTTGCACAACCTTCTTTGATATTTTTCATCCTTTTTCATTTGCACTTGTACAACTAGACCCCTCTTGAATGTCTACTTTCGTGTGAGTTTCAAGCAAGTTCATCCTCTCACAAAATGGGGTCTAAATGTGGACACATAAAAAGTAACCCTTCTACTTTTTATCCTTGTTTAGACCCTCCTTGTGTTTTTAGCTTAATTTTTCCTTGATTTAATGGTGTAATGTGGTTAACACATTCACATTAAGCCTTGGACCCTTGTGAATCATTAAGAACTTTATGATGCCTTGTAAAAGTGTTGTGAAGTGTTGTAACACACCTTCACACTTTTCCTGGATCTTATTATTATAATTCACCTAAATAACTTCTTATCACTTACCAAGCCTTATTTCAAAGTGTTCTAAATTTTTGTAACAAATCTTCATGGTTTTCTAGGCTTGTCATCAATAATTATACCTTTCTTATGCTTTAATCAGCCCCATTTTATGTCTACAAGGCCTTACTTAAGTCTCTTTTTTAGTGAACCTGATAAGCATCATTTAAATTAACATAATTTCCAACACCCACTTAAATTCCTTGAGTGTGACTCATTCACCATTAGGGGAAAATGAGTCCCTCTTGGCACAAAAATCAAAATAAATTCAAAATTTTGGCAGGTTTTTATTCTTTAAGACCTAAGGTCGGCCTATGATGTATTTTTGAGAATTAGGACATAATTGTTTATAAATATAAGGTTTCTCTCATTTCAACCTAACTAACTTTCTAATTCATTCATTCAACACTCCAATCATTCATTCATCATTCTTCTCAAGCAAGCTAGGGTTTTGCATCAAGATAGTTTTCAAAGGCATTCAAGGGAAAAATTCTTCAACAATCATTGTAGCAATTCAAGATCTATCATCATGATTTAGGTACCTTGAAGGCTTGGAGATCATTGAAGAATAGGTTGTAAAACTTTTTAAAGTTATCTCCTTGTTGGCTAAGTCATAAATTTGAATATCCACAAAATGTTACTCACAGTGTCAAAAATTAAGGTTTTGGATCTAGATACCTGGAGAAACAAAAAGTACAAATTAGGAGCTTCATATTCCACTTTTGGATTTTCAAAAAATTCAAAGAGGACTAATTCACCATTAGTGGTGAATGAGTCCCATTGTACCTATTTTCTAGATATTTCTACATATTTAGATACCCATTTTTTTGAAACAAGCTCTGATACAATTTTCCAAATCTGGGACTAATTCACCCATAATGGCGAATGAGTCCCACCATGCCTAAAAATCAGCATTTCTAGAATTTTAGAATCATTTCCTATCATCAACACATTCCAAGTGCACACTCTCTATTTTATAGCTTTCTATTTGGCTTTAGTTGCATTTCTATTCATCTTTCTTGGTCTTTTTCATTTCACACTGTGTTTTCAAACATTCTATATTTTCCAAGTTTTCACTTGGCAGTGAACCCCTCATTCAATCTTTCCTAATCCTAAACTCTGACCTAGAATACATTATTGTTAGATAGATCTCACATCCTTCATTGGGTTGAGATCTCTAAGGTATTCTAGAATGTGAATAGTGTGAAATCTGATCCCTTTTCCTTAACATAGAAGTGGGGCATCCATTTCCATTGTCCATTGAACCTATATGACAGTCAAATGTACAATATTCTTAGATCATCTAGTAGTTGGTAATTTGAATTTTGGTAAATAATATTTAAAATTTTAGATATATTATTTTTAACTTATTCATTATTGTTTTAGTTGCCTTGCACTCTATAGATCAAGGTAGAATTTAGAAAAAAACATGAATCCATAATAGCAACCACAAAACTATCTAATTCAAACTAAGAAGAGCCTAATCCAACAATGAGGCACAAATTACAACATAAATCCCAATTATAATGCAATAATACTCATTATTTATGCCAATGTTGATTCATCTCCATTGCTCTTCTCCATTTTGGTTTGTTTGTCCTCAAATTTGTAGTATGCAAGATATTTGGTAAGCTTGATGTTGATGCAAGATAACTAGATCTCAAGATAGCAAAACTTCCAAGACTGTGGTAGGTTGAAATGAAGTTGATGGCTTTCTTTATAGAAATCCCAATTCAAACAAAGGGTGAGGATTGGATGATGATGTATCATGATCAATGGATGAGGTTAATTGAGAAGATAAAGAGATAAGGATGGGAAGGATGAACCAAAATTCAAGAAATTAGTTAAGATTTAGGGCTTGGCAAAGAAGGAATACAATTAAATAATGATAGCAATTATTTAATTTAAGGGAGAGAAAATGAATAATTAAATAATTAAAATAATTATTTAATAAAAGATGGAGGGAAATGATAAATAATTAAATAAATAAGATTTTATTTAATTATAAAGGGAAGGATAATTAGTGATGTAATTTAAATAAATTTGATATTTATTTAAATTAATCAAGAGAGGAATAAAGATAAAGTGAATTAATTAAATAATTAAGAATTATTTAATTAATAGAATAATATGACATTAGAAAATAATTAAATAATTAAAATGATTTAATTATGCAAGAAAGAAGTCAAATTAATGATAAAATGTTACTTGCAGGCTCGAGACATTTTTCAGTGCCAACACACTATAAATATAACTTTTAGATCCATGTTTATTGGGAAATATTTTTCTTTATTAATTATTTGCTTTTGATAAGGTGATGAATTTGACATTGTAGTTAACTTGTCACATGATAGTAAATTAGATTCAAAAATTAAAATTTGGATATGGGATATGATTCATACATACATCGCTTGGGGCTAAGTAAATTATAAGAACATTTTAGATCATTTAAGGTACCAATTTATAAATAAAAATTTTATATAAATTGATCTCCATAAAGCCATGAGGTCATACAAAATGTCATAAAATGCCATCAAGAGAGCACACAAAATGTGATACAATACCATCATGATGGTGCACAAAATGTCATCAAAATGGCATATAATGCCATGAGGCCAATGTATTGCCTCTTAATCTATAAAATACCATTGGCACATATAGCCACAACAAAAAATTTATCTGTGTCATGTATAGGCATACAAAATGTGTTCATTTATGAATATTGAGCACTAATCTGAAACATTGGGCCTCTTAGCTTGACTAACTAAACTTTGGTCACTACTAGCAGTTAGTGTCTTACATCATTTTGATTCCTATGCTCCTTAGTGTTTTTGACTATAACCTATACCCACAAAATATAAAATTAGATACTATGCCAAAGTCAAAAACTATAAAAATTATTTAAAATAATACATGTATTATAAACACACTTACAACGTACTGTAGTTTGATTCTTCTTACTGAAGGCACTCAACATCATTAAAAGATGTTTGTCCTTGCACTGAGGTGTTTAGATCCACCTATAACATAACAAAGACATATTTATCAATTATTTTTGATAGGTCTACTAATATCAATTCACACAATATAAACATTATTAAACACATATATTCATACTCATACCTGACTTAAGCTTATGGAGGATAAAATCGCTACAGTAACATCAAGTTTCAAATTTTCTCCTATCCCAAAAGGTGTGGTTAATGAGTTCATCAAATAAATAAACAATATTTAGAATAAACTCAAAAGTTCACAAGTATATATAAACAACAAATTTGAAATATGCAAAAACAAACTTAAATGGGTTATATAGTGTACTTGAGTAAATCTAATGTCATAAACATGTATAGTAGCATGCCTAGTAGATGGTGATGCCATGCCCACCTATTCAATAGAAAAAAAATTAAATTGTTAAACATTATTTTGAATAGAAAGTATTATTTTATTTTGATCTATTATACAAATTTTACCTTAGATATAGATGCAACTGTACAAGTTGTTGTAGGAATGCTCAATGATGTATTGAGCTCTAACATTACACCTTGAAATGCATAATATTTGCATCAGTTTAATTCAATTGTATAATAAAAAAAATAACATTTATAATTTTAATTAATTATATAAAATTTTATGAATTCAAATCAGCATACTTGCATTTGACTAGCTTACACCTCATTCAACAACTCATTTCTCATCACAACATCATTTGATGCACCACAGTGATGACCCCTACTACACCTATGACATCTATACAAACAATGAGAACACACATGGGATGTGGAACCATCTGCAACCTCTACATTGCTATGTCTCCCAAAGCATAGATTACAACAATTTGGGTTTATATAAGAGCTAGGGGCACTAGAGCTAGATAGTTGAGCTAGTGCATCATCCTATGATGCTAAAGGTTGGTAGATTTATGTGTCATGCTCTATAATTGTGTCTATTAGGCTAGCAACTACATGGCGAGTTTGCACCTCCATACTCTCCCTGATGGTAATGTGAACTATCGCATGATAAATACATTTTTGTGCTAGTGTTCTTTAATTTGCACAATTATCTACTCGACAAGATCCTAATCTATTTTATGTAGAGCCTCTACCTCTACCTTGAATCACCCTTATATCAAAGAAATTTGGTATTTCATGAAGGATATACTCACAATATATTTTTCTTAGAAAATATAAGGGTAGGTCTCATAATTATTACTTGGAGTTTGGTCAAAGACGATCCACCTCCTATCCAAAAACTTATTTCTTATCTCCTCATGATTACACCAATAAATTAGAAACCTCTTTGAATTTGATGGAATAGGTTGATTGGTTTTAGGATCTATAAAAATAATACATATGGTTTTTTTTCTTATTTCTTTATTTTTCACATCATCATAGGACAATTTTGTTGCATAATATTGATGACATTAATATCTATAGGTTTAATTGTTTTATTTCATTTGTGAAAGTTTCAAAAAATTTCAACATGGCTTCCAATGCTAAGCCAAGGGATTGGTGATGCTCTTTTGATATTGAATCCCTCAATTTTGAAACTAATTCATGAATTGCAACTTTTTTTTTCTCTAGATTCCCTAAAAATTCATCCTAGCTTTGTCTAGGGTTTTTTGGAAGGGTAGGAAGAGGTTCAACCATCCTATAGTTTTCCTTAGGAAATTCATCATTTAAATTATCTTGTGGCTTGGGTAATTCATCATTTAAATTTACTTGTGGCTCAGGGTTTACATGGTCTATTATATAATTCCAAAGAAACATGAAATTAATAAAAAATACTCCATTTTTCCTTATACAAAAAAAAAAAAAATCAAATGCAAAAAAAATGACTTACATCTTTTTGACATGGCATTGTGAAGCAAGATTGGAAAGGGAAAAAAATGTTTGTGTTTTTATTAGTTGAGGGTTCAAGCAAAACTGCTGAAAACATGGGTCATTGGTGAGGAAAATGGACTATCATTTTCTTTTTATAACTTTGTTGAGAATAATTTGTACACATTTTTTATGTCACCAAAATCTGTGTATGTGTTGAAAACACATGCACATTAAAAAAACATGTGTGGTATGTTTTGATAATAGCATGTACACATTTTTTAATAAAAAAAAATTCACATTATTCTTTTAAATAACATGATCATGCTATGGCTCAAAAAATCCAAGCCATAACACAATCGTATTATTTGAATTTCTTAAAAGTACAAATGTGTTTTGCTTGTTTTTGGGCATTTGGCCAATTTTTTGTGCCCCATCTTGGTGCACATTCCCCTCACCTAGGTCATTTACTAAGGCTTCCTGATATTCCAACACACCAAAGAAAAATTAATGCTATCACACATCAACTTATCATTTATCCACCCACAAAGAAACCTAAAGTTTAAACCAAACTTGTGCTTATCATAGGACCACCACACAAAATACCAAAACCTTCAAGACACATTTTGATTTTTTGAAGGAAATTAACCCAAAATAAACATGTAAACAATGTATCACAACAACAATATTATCATGTTGTTTCTCATACATATAAAACAATAAATAATAAGAAACCAAAACAAATCCAAACCATTCCCATGTCGATACCAATCCCACAACCTATCTTACCTAGTGCGCATCATTTACCCAACATAATGGTAAGGAGTATGATCTTTTGGAGAAACTTCTTGCTACTCCCACTAAGATCTCTTTGTGGGATTTGATTGAAACATCACTTGTTTATCATGGTATTCTTCAAGATGCTTTGCAAAAAGTTGTGGTCCCTCTTAGTGTGCAACCAAATGATCTAGCAACTTTTCTTGAGGGTATGAATTCAACTAATTTGGACATTGCTTTTCATCAAAGTGACTTAACCCCTTTTGAAACATAAAATAAAAATTATTCCTTGATGATAATGGTTGTTATTAAAAACACTAGGATTAGGCGTACCCTTATTGATAATGGTTGAAGACTTAATGTTTTTAGTGTTCATACATTGGAAAAAATTAGAGGAGATAAAGCCTTCATTTGACCTGATTCATTTTATTTATGTGTTTTTGATAATGTGGGGAGACAACCGCTTAGTGTAATAACATTAAACTAGTTAAAGTTAGTCATATGGTGTTGCATACTCCCATCCATGTAATTCTTGAGAATATTTTGTATATTCTTCTCTTGGGTAGACCATGGATTCATGAGATGAAAGGAGTGCCTTCAACACTACATCATTTAATGAAATACACATATAACAATAAGGTTTATTTGGAAAAAGTTTATCCTAACTCTAAAAAATATTTATAAACATAGATAGGAGCTCAAAGACCCTTTAGTACTTTAATCCCAACCTAAAAAGTGGAACCATTACCAATTAAAGGCAATGAGGAGTTTCTTTCATCTATAAAAATCTAGTAGAGGATGATTGGGGATCATTAGATTTCACACCCACATTCGTGGGTGAATGGAATATTTCACCATGAAAAAAAATAGAGAAATAATTTGTAATGGTATCAACACAACCTAGCTGAAGATTTCATGATGAAAGTGATAATGAAAAACCACCTTCTTTGAAAGAAATCTAAGCTATTTATGGAAGAGGTTATCAAATTTTGAAATAATTTGGCTATAATGGAAAAAGGATGTGGAATAAAAGAACAAGGTATTTATATACCCTTAGAACTAAACACACAAGAAACAACAAGGGGTCTTGATTACTATCCTTAAAAGGATGTGAAAGCATCAAAAATACCTTCACTCAATGTCAATGTCATCACAAAAGATTCTTCTAAAGAAACTACCAATTTATTTCATCCTGGGTTGATAGATACCACAAGTAACGATATGTCATTGTACTTTTCAAATTGATGAATCCCTAGTAGAATTTTTGGGTATTTATGACACTTTTCCTAGCCATCATCATAACCATGGATTTCCCTAATGTCTAAATGCTAAAGGATACTTTGGGAAAGAAACTAAATTATGTGATGGTGAATAATATAAATCCAAAACAATTCCTAATGTTCCAAATCATAATGTGTTACGTATGGGAGACATCATAAACATACAAATGGACACATATAATGAGGAAATTGTGCTTTGAATTTAGGAAAATTTCTGTTTGACGATGAACCAGAAGATCATAAACATTTCTACATGATTTCCTTGAAATTTTTTCTTGGACTTATTTGGATATGCCAAGGACTAATCCTAAGATAGTCATGCATAACATTGCTCTAAAAAATGATGCTAAATATATGATAAAATAGATACACAATATTCATGGTGCTATTAGAAAAGGCTTGTTACCCACCCCACATCCTTTATCTAATCTTGAGTGTACTCTACCTACACTTTTTCAATTAGGATTCATTACTTTACCACTTGTGAGAGAAAGAAGATATACTAAACAAAAGAATAAAAACATATCCTATTGTGTGTATCATAGAACATATGGACACATTATTGATGAATGAAATGTTTTGAAAAATAAAGTGGAAGAATTCGATCCTTACAGTGATAAATTTGATTGATCCTTTCCATGTGGTAGTTGTAGTATCATATAATACCCATTACCATGAATGGAGGTATAAACTAGGCTTTATGCAATCAAATTTCATTTTACAAGGAACATCATGTCATCATTCATTTTGGCTCATCTTTGTACCTACACTTGGGGGGAAAAGGTTGGGTAGCCTTGCATTAGGTGCATTCCTTGCCACAAGGGATCCTTTTCTATCTCCTTAAAATATAATTAACATTTTAAGGGTCCCCCATGCATTATTTACCTAAGAAATTGTCCCTTTTTAGTGATGATACCATATAAATCCTAGAGCATGTGGCATTTTTAATTAAAATCATGGCCTCCCTACTCTATGTTAGTGTCTCCCTTGTGGTGATATTAGGCTCGATATTTCCTTCCTAAGAGTGCAACTTCTTATGGCATGTGATGTTCCCTTTGGTGGGAATACTATGACTTGTATTCCCTAAAGTGTGATCTTTTATATCCATGACTTGTCCACTATTAGTGGTGGTATCATGTATGATATTCCTTAAGGTGTGAGCTTTTAAGCATTAAGGAGTGCCCCTTTGACACCCTTTGTGGCGATGTTGTTTATAACACCCCCTAAGGTGTGGCATTGTTGTTCATCACCTTGGACGTTAAAATTTTGTGCACCCCGTGAGGTGTTTATCATTTATCCCCTTAGACATTAAAATTTTGTACACTCCTTGAGGTGTTTTTCATTCATCCCCTTAGATGTTAAAATTTTATGCATTCCCTAAGGTGTTTTCCATTCATCCCCTCAAACATTTAAATGTTGTGCACCCCTTGTGGTGATTACCATTCATTCCCTTAGATGTTAAAATGTGATATTTTTTAAGATAGTCCAAGGATTTGGCATAATGCAATTTGCTATTTCATGAAATTGAGCACCCTTTATAACATAGACACCTAGCATAACACAATTTTCTTGAAAATGGAGCCATGCATTTCATATATGTCTTAGCATAACACAACTTCATAGCCTTGTGAAATGCATCATATTGCATGGAAGCCTAACATAACATAGCATGCTAGCCAGTAGATCCATAAGGCTTATGAGTGACTTGACATAATGCAGCTTGTTGGTCCTCACGAGAGTTTTCTCTTATCTAACATTCATTCAATGGATGAAATTTGGTATTTGAAAAAAATTTAAGACTGAGGTCTCTTTACCTTACCAACTCAAATCATTTTATTATTAACCTTATGTTGTGTTTGTATATGTTTTCTCGTGTTCGTATCGTGTTTGCAATATGTTTGTATTGTGTAGTGTTTTGTGTGGTGTTTTTGGCATGTTATTTTTGTATTGTCTTGTTGTATTACATACATTCATGTTCCCTTGTATTTATGTTGTCTTACCATAGGATCTTGAGTCCCAAGGATTTTTTCACTCCCCCTAGATTTTTTGTTATCCTATCTCTTCAACATTTGGACAATCAACCTCTAGTTTCAGTGTAAGTTCATATTCTCACTAAAGTGGGGGCTAAATGTAGCATCGTAAATTGTCATCCTCAAAAATTTCAAACTATTTTTTTCTCTCTTCTAAGTAATTGGACCTAATTATAAATCTAATGCCCTAAATTATGCATTTTGTCATCCATTTAGACACTTACCAAGAAAACCCTTTACAAAATCAAATGAAAAATTAATATTTTCCTCCTAACACTTTAAATCCTTTAAAATAGGGCCAAGCCTAAGTCACCCTAAGCAACTTGGTCCCCCTATTTTACCTCCAAATTTTAATATGTTGGAGTTGGCATTTATTATTTGAATTTTAAATGTTAAATATCAGCTATTGAGATCTAATATTTGGGAAATTAAATTAAATTCCTATAAATCCCTAATCATTTCACCATTTGAAAACTAATTGGAAAAATTTAGAAAAGGAAGAAGAAAGAGATCAAATTAAATTTTGCAAAAATAGAGCTGAATTTGCAGGTCTTCAAGCATATTTTTAGATTTGATCAAGTTTCATTCAATGATTAGAGTTTGATGCTAGTATAAGGACATGGTGGAATCTAGGTTTGGAAATTTCTCTTGGCCATTTTCTACAACCTAATGACTTGTTTTCAAAGTTTTCTTATCTTTAAGCTTCATTCTACTTATTGCCTAAGGTAAGGTGTCATTTTCTTTTAGATTTACTAAGGCTATTTGACTTTCTCTTAGGTAGATCTTATCATTGTCATTTAGCAATCCTTCTCTAATGCACTTGAGGAAGGTTTTATGCATTTTAACTCATTACAACCTTATATGAAGGCTAAAAGAATAAAAACTTTTATCAATCATTTTATTGGCTATTTATGGAGGTATAAATACCAAAGCAAAGGTTTGACTGAGCAAAAATCCTACATAGCCACCCCCCTACCATTTTTTTTCTAAATTTATTGTAGGTTTGGATCCAAAGATGGAAAGTTGTAGAGAAGGAAATGGAAGAAAGATAGAGGGTTAAAGGACTAAATTTTCACATCCAAAAAAATTCAAGTAGGACATAGTTACCCTAGGTGACTTAGTCCTACAAAATTAGATTAAAATTTGCATGATAGGTACATAAATTTTTTCCTTTCTCAGATATGCTATCAGAATTTGTTATAGTTTCTCAATTGTTGAAAAGTTGCATTTATAGATTAGGTCATATAGTTTAATTAGGTCAATTAAATAAATTCAATTCCAATTAATTTCCAAGGGATTAAAGGATCAGATCAAAGGCTGATTGACTCACTTTCATGGTTGAAATTTTAATCTAATCCCCTTGTTGATTTGTATCCTAGTGTTCTTTGAAAAAGAACTGATGTTAGTGATCTATACATTAGACATAGGATCCCTTTTTCAATTAAACAATAATCCATTCTTGGTGATGGAAATTTGTACTTGATCATGATGTTATTGATCTCTTTAGAATCAATGAATGTTCTTCACTACCCATCCTTATTCGGTGCTAGTACTGTGCATATTGCACAAAAGACTTAGGATCTCTCTAATCAATACTTTCTTCAATAACTCCTAAACCTATTTGTTTAGTTCCTCATTATCTACAAGATTCATCTAATGGGCTACCTCATTTGAAAAAAAATCTCCTAGTACTAATTACATCTGTTGACTTATATCTTTCACTAGTGGTAATCCTTCATGAACATTATTTGATATAATGTCAAGAAACTCCTCCTATAGATTTAAACCTTTTTGTTGGTATATCTTCATAGATTCTTTTTTTTTTCTCTCTTTGAATCAATGTGAAACACATATTATTGTGTTACATACCATCCAAAAATTTATTTCCATCAACCAAACAAATTCTTGCATTACTACATACCTTTTCTTCCACCTCCTTTAAGGTCTTGAACTAGTGAACTCCATCCCTCATCAAGGAATAATTTTTAACATGACCATCATGTACTACACATAGATGAAGCTACCATGAATTTCCTAAAAATATATTATAAGCATCCATAGGAATGATGTCACACATCACCTCATCATGGTAATTCCCATTCTTAAACTTTACTAAGAATTGATCATTGATCAAAGCTATATGGTCCTTCTACAACCATGTAATCACATATGGATGTGGATGTTTTCTCTTCTCCACCTAAGATTTGATAACCATCTCTTCTTGCACAAGATCAATAGCACTACAACTATCAATGATAATATTATAATATTTACCTTATCTCTTGCATCTAGTATGGAATACAATTTTCCTTTGAACTAACTCTTTCTCAGGTCATTCAACACGGCTTTTCTTGTGACAAGAGCTTATCCTCTTCTTTAATCTTTAGAATGCTCAAGTTTCACATATTCATCTACATGTGCAACTCATGCAAATTACCTTCAGGTATTCTATTTGTCCTTCATTGAATTTGTGGAGACTTGTATGCTCAATGTCCTTCTCCATAGTGGAAATAGGTTCCATGGAAGCCTTCTTTTTCAATTCCTCATCTACATCTTCCTCTTCCTCTTTGTTCACCATTATTTGGTCATTCAAGGATGGTAGGCATTGTTTTCTTTCTAGTTTTTATGGGTTCCAACTTCTTCATTCTTATTTTTATCTTCATTTTGACCTCCATAAGATCTTCAAGTAGTATTTCCACCACAACCTCTTCCTCTTTTCTTGCTTTCAAATCATTTTTTTTACTTTTCTTCTACCTTCATGAAAAACTGGAAGAAATCTTATATAGTAGTTATTGTGAAAAATCTTAGCTCCTCTTCAAAACTTGGTCTCAACCCATTTATGTAACAAGCTACCTTCTTCTTGTTGGCCTCAAAATGGCCTATTCTGGTTATGACCTTGTAAAAATCCTCCATGTATTATTTAAGAGACTTAAACCCTTACTTCACTCTTTATATCCTCTTCAACAACTCTAACTCATAATCAACTAGAATAAATTACTTCATCTTATCGACAATGCAATCCCACTTTGTAATATTTTATTTTCCTCTTAAATTTTTGTATAGTTGTTCCTCCTTCCACCAAATGTTGGTGTGACCTTTTAGTTTGGTTTTAGAAAACTTGACCCATTTAGGATTTTCCACATCTTTATACTCAAAGTACTCCTTCGTATCATTGATCCAATCAATCAAGTTTTTTAGATTGATATTTCTAAAATAGGTAGAAACTTCTATTTTTGTTCTTTTTCCAATCTTTGAAATAGCCTTTACCAATATGATATTATATGGGTCTCTTGATACTTGTTTTTTGTTTTTTTTACTATGTTTCTTGTTCAATGTTATCTTCACTTTCTTCTCTTCTTCTAGGATCTAATCGTCTCTACATGTTCTTTTAGAGTGCATTAATCTATCTTTAGAGGACTCTAAAACCCTCTTCTATAACAAGTACATTTCTCCCACCATAATTTCTTCATGAAGGAATTTTGTCAAATTGACCTCACACCCACAATCAAATGTCTTGGTGCAAATTGCCCCACATTTGATGGTATGTTTATGCACTTAATTACTCCTCCTCTGATACCACTTGATGAATGGTTAATTCACACAAAACACAACAAAAAAACATACACATGAAAATATGAATTCTTTATTTAAAATATTACTATTTAAATACATAAAAAAAATGAAATGAAATAGAGGATCAAATCCTCAACATATTGCAATTGCAGCTTCATTCCCAACTTTTCAAGAGCCTTTATCCACTCTTTAGCTTAAAAACTAATTTTAATTCATGTCTTCCCTCCTTTTGTATTACTTACCACCATCCCATCATTACAACACTACTTGGAATTGCTAGAAAATATGTTATAAATAGCCTTGGACACCTCCAAGAAAATTTTGAAATTTGTGACTCTGAACCTCAAAAAATAGCTCAACTTTTTGGATTCATAACTTTTTATCCAAGAACTTGATTCAATCCATTTTTCATTACATTGAAGTACTTAGACTACTCTATGATGTTTAGGGATAGAAAAAGTCACTTGAAGCCTCAAAACTCAGTTTTGATAATGTTTCTAAGATTTTCAATATAACATAAATAATTAATATCTTCAATTCCATAAATAATCTTGGCTTGAAACTTTCCTACAATGTGCAATTTACCAATATGAAGCTTTGGGGAAAATTTTACGTCCCATGTGCTCATATGCAAACTTACTATAACTAAAAACCGTACTATTTTTAACCCTTTTGAAAATTTGATATTCTTTTAAACTAGTCTTTAGGACTTTAAAGGAAATATGCTTCACAAGTATTCACCAAAAAAATTAAAAAAATCAAAATAAAACATTTTTTTGGCTGATGCAAGATTTCTCTTACACCTTGCTCCTACATCAAATAGTCTACTCATCTTGGACAAGATCATTATTGTGATTCTAACACTTAACAAAATCTTTGGCATATTCATGTCCCCATCATTCAAAATTTGAGCTCATGCATTCCAAGGCTAGTAATTTAGTGGGATCTATTTGGTACCTATTAGTGTGGGTGATGAAAATTAAAAATTATGTGTCTAGGGATATGTATTTAAAGAAACCATGCTAAGAAATTATTGAATCATCAAATGGTCAAAGATTTATGGACTAAAAATTACAAAAACATAAAAATCATTTCTCCTTTTGTAAGTAAATCAATCATCAATCATCCTGTGTTACAATAATCAATCTATCATTAATTAACAAGTGATTCATTATCAAAGCACACACTAAGTAATTTTTCTAAGACAATCACTCACCAACTTACTTTAGCAATCAAAAAGTGAACAATGGTATTCATTTCCACTTATATTGGCATCCATTGACACCTTCTTAACTCCCTTACTTTTACCGTCAATTTAATCTAAGGGCTTGACTTCTAAATAAGAAAGTATTTCACTTTGAAATCCTTGCATAATAAGCCACATGGTACTCTTTAGCACCACCAAACTTTATCTTACTTCATACATAATTAAGTGAATAGATATTATAGTTTCAAAAATCAAACTTTGTTTAAAATGAAATAGCATAAATTAAATTTAAATAGAATTATATCTTAAAAATAAGATTGTTACCACGATTATATCCCAAAAAAAAATTAATTTCATTTGCACTCTCTAATTTTAATTATTTAATTAGAAATTAAATTTTCATTTTCAATCATCTTAATATCTTGATTTTGTCTCAACTCTACGTATCTTAAAAAAAAATCTTAATAATAAATCACAAAGCCTATTCCATAAGCAGTCCAAATTGTACAAATTTGAGAACAGATCCTATTCAGGTAGACCATAGGGTCAACTTAAACAACTGCTTATTCAATTTTACAAGAAAAACAAACTAATATTATTATTAGAGCATGGCTTGTACGCGTATAACAAATTTTTTTTGAGAATTTCGAATAGAGAAGGGAAAGGTAACCATGGAACATCTGGCAGCAACCTGCCAAATTCGGTTGGTCGCTGATTAATAATTGGTTTAGAAAAATACCAAAAATACACACCAATATTTTTCCATATTTTTTCTTACTAGATTGGACTTTTGATGTTCGCCGCTTAAAATTCCACACATTATTTGACTTCATTAAAATAGTCATGAATGCATTTGATTACAAGTCGTGTCATGAGTCACTTTAATCTCTTTCTTCATTTCTATAGTTCAAGTAGAAATGGTGGAAATGAATGGGTGATCTGGAAAAAATTCAGTTAATCAATTATATTCATTGTCATGATTGACAAGTTTTATAAAATTGTTTTATAAAATTGATGATTGTTGGAGATAAGGAAAATAAAAATAAAGACATCTTTCTTTGTAATTTTTATTTTATTAGATTGTAATCAAATGTATTCATTGAGATGGTTGTCAAGTCTTATAAAAGTTATGATTATTTTTATAGACAAGGAAAAAAAAGAGAAAGTCATATCTCTTGCAATTTCCACTTTATTGAGTTACTAATCAAATGCATTTAGTGATGTGATTGAAGGATTATATAAAATTAATGGTTATTCTTGTAAACAAGGAAAAAGAAGAGAAAGACACCCCTCTTGAAATTATTACTTTAATAGATTGGTAATCAAGTGCATTCACAAACGTGATTGACAAGTTTTATAAAGTTGATGATTATTCTTGTAGATGAAGAAAAGGAAGAGAAGGTACTCCTCTTTCAATTTCTATTTTGATAGCCAAAATATCATACCCATGCTAATTCCTATTCAGTTTTGAGTTATTTCAATGGAATGCTAGGAATATAATTATATATCACAATTGATATATTTTTGTATCAAATTTAGTTTTACTTTTGATTTAATTTGATTTCTTTTATTTTTATTTGTAAATATTTATTATTTATTTATTTATTCTTATTTGCACACATTTTCATATATTTTTCTTAACTTTTTAAAAATCGTTCCCTCGTCTAAGTTTTATTTCACACCACTTGAGATCAATTCAAGGACACTCTTGAACACAAGATTTAAATATTCAAAGTCAAATTCTAAGAGTAGTATCATTTCCTATTAACTATTGTGGGCCAACTTGATACATATTTGTATAGCTCATTTCTATTCTTTCATGATAAAGACATTAATTTGTGTCATTAATCAATAAGAGGGATTACCTGAAAACCAAGAGAAATTCACAATTACAAGGAGAGATATTTTAGGTACACTTAAATTTTTTAAAAGAATAAAATCATCACATCAAAATACACATATATGCTACTTACATGTTGGTGAATGTTGTCTTAAAATCTTTATTCCAAGGTATAAAACTAAGTCAACACCTAAAATAAGTTGACTCTAACAATTCAATAGATTCCCCAAAGGTAATTATGAACACCACCATCCTTACATGAAACTTAGATATCAAAGATCAAAGTTAGTAAGAGGTGAAAGCATAATAATGTGACCTACTTTTCAACCTCATCAAGTCACATAAAATGACATTTTCTAACATTCAACATATAATTATGTCAATTACACAAAATTAATTATCAATAATTTAAATACAATTTAAACTAATGGTTTGTGTCATTCTCTTTATAGATTCAATTTATATATTTAAAAAGTGCTTTAATTTAAATGAAATTATATCTTAAAAATGAGATTGTTATCAAGATTATATCCCAGAAACGTAATTTAAGTTGAACACTCTAATTTTGAAAATTGCTTTTTCATTTTCAATCATCATAATATCTTGATTTTGTCTCAACTCTAAGTATATAGAAGAAAATCTTAATAATAAATTAGAAAGTCTATTCGATAATAGATCTTGTTCAAGTAGGGTTGTGTAATAGATCACAAAGTCAGTGTAAAAGAAAAGAAAAAATAAACTAATATGATTAGTAAAGCAGGGTTTGAATGCGAAAATCCACAAAATTTGAGAATGTCGACTATGGAAGGGAAAGGAAAATGTCGATTTGTAGAACAATCCTGCAAAACCAAAACATACATGCCAATATTTTTTCGTATTTTTTATTACTCGACTGGACTTTTAGTGTTCGCCACTTCAAATTCCACACATTATCAGACTCCCTTTAATTATGGGTCGTTAGTCATGAATGCATTTGATTACAGGTGGCGAGTTGTGAATCATGTGTCAAGTAGAGGAAAATCAACTGTAAATTCAGGAAAAGTAATCAATTCATATCATGATTGAAAAGTTTTATAAAGTTGATGGTTGTTGTAGATAAGGAAAATGAAGAGAAACATATCTTTATTGTAATTTCTACTTTATTATATTGTTAATTAAATGCATTCATTGATATGACTGAAATTTTTTATAAAGTCATGATTTTTTTGTCAATGAGGAAAAAGAAGAGAAAGACACACCTCTCGCAATTTCTACTTTATTGGGTTTCTAATCAAATGCATTCAATGATGTGATTGACAAGTTTTATAAAGTTAATGGTTATTCTTGTAGACAAAGAAAAGGAAGAGAAATATACCCTCTTGCAATTTCTACTTTATAGATTGCTAATCAAATGCATTCACTAGTGTGATTGACAAGTTTTATAAAGTTGATTATTCTTGTAGATGTAGAAAAGGAAGAGAAGGACTCCTCTTTCAATTTCTATTTTTAATGACCAAATTTTTATATCCATGCTAATTCCTATTCAGTTTTGAATTATTTGAATATAATTCTTTAGTATAATTATATATCATAATTGATACATTTTTGTATTTAATTTAATTTTACTTTATATTTAATTCAATTCAATTTATTTTTATTTGTACATATTTATTACTTATTATTTATTTATTTATTCTTATTTGTAGATATTTGCATATATTTTTCTTTACTTCAAAAAAATTATTCCCTCATTTAAGGTTTATTTCACACCACTTGACATCAATTCAAAGATACTCTTGAACTCAAGATTTAAATATTCAAATTCTAATTCTAAGACTAGGATCATTTCCTATGAACTATTGTGAGTTCACTTGATCCCTATTTGTATAGCTCATTCCTATGCTTTTATTTATAAAGACATTCATTTGTGCTATTAATCAATAAAAGGGATCACTTGAAAATCAAGGGAAACTCACAACTTCACGGATAAATATTTTAAGTACACTTAAATATTCAAAAACTATAAGCTCATTGCATCAAAATTTACATATATGTTACTTACATGTTGGTGAATGTTGTCTTAAAATCTTTGCTGCAAGCTATAAAAATAACTTAGCCTAGAAGAATTGACCCTAACAATTCAATAGATTCCCCAAAGATGTTCATGAACACCATCCTCACATGTAACTTAGATGCCAAAGATCAAGGTTAGGAATGGGTGAAAGAATGATAATGTCTCGTAGTTTTCAACCTCATCAAACTAAAAACTAATATTTTCTATCATTCAACATATTATGTCAATTGCAAAAACTTAATTATCAATAATTTAAATATAATGTAAATTAATGATTTGCATCATTCTCTCTAAAGATTCAAAATATATATATATGGTTAGTTTTAATCAAAAATTTCACTATATTATTTTATAGTGACATTTTACTAAAATGAATGACTTTTGCTATAAATAAAATATTTCCCTAATTTGTTAGAATTAGATCCTCAACTCAAATATCAAATGCATGGATATTTATTACTAGTTTTTAATCAAATATTTTATTATGAATATTTTATTAATAATAATTTTTAATGGGTAATTGTAGATGTTTAGACCTGAATTTCACCATATTCTATTTCTCTTTTTCTATTATTGAAATTAAAATATATCCTCTTCTTCACTATCTAAACATATCACAATAGGTTGCATATTAGTTCTATGAACATGATTGTGAGCACTAACATCCATATTTTTATCTAGTGATATTTTTATTCTATTTTGTTGTTGTAAAAAATAAGTTTTAGATTCATGGTTTGGCGAGGGTGGTGAGGTGGAGTTAGGGGATAATGAAGATGAATGGGTGGGAATTATCTCACTAAAATTTAGTTGGATGGATGGTTGGTCATTAGGTACTATTTTATGCTCTTCAACAAGTTAGCCATAGCACGGCATCTTCATTTATGCTCTTTTGCACTTCTATTTTTTCTCGCGTGAGCTTCATCTTGTGAAGGGGTAATTGAGGTGTTCCCCAACATTGGTCTATTTTCCTTAATTTGGAGGAGGAATTAAAGGGACTATTTTTTGTTGGAAGACCACCAAATTCTTATGTTTCTACCTAAAGACTATTTTTTCTTTCAAAGGCACAAAGTTAATTACATGGTTATCCCTTGGTCCTTTATACGATGGTGGAGAGGGAACCACAACATACATACCATGTGGTTAAGGGAGGATAGCTAGTTTGGATTGAGGTTCATTCAATAATTGTGGGGTAGGAGGTGTAAGGCCTCTCTAATGTTTTATAAACTTGGTGCTATAGGTAGACACACAATTCAGAGGGTGGATTCCTAACTAAAAAAATTATCTTTCATGAGAGACTTCATTTAATTATCAACCAAGCGCTCATAATATTTTGATAGTGTCGGAACTATATATGCATTCATGGATTATAAACACACCCTATATCAATGGAGTATAGGTGATTACACATGTATAAAAGACTATAAAATATAAAAAAGGAAATGAAACACTAAATTGTAAAACAAGGGAAATAACATAAGCTTCTACTTTATTCTACGAGTACCTATCACTCGAGACTATAATTGAGGTGTGGCTTTGTTGTTCATCCCCTTGGAAATTTATTGTTCCTCCCCTTGGACATTAAAATTTTGTGCACCTTGAGGTGTTTCTCATTTGTCCCCTTAGACGTTAAAATTTTGTACACCCCCTAAGTTCACTAGTAGAATTTGGTAAATAAATGACTAGGAGACTAAAACTTTTAGTCACAACAACTAAAAATGACTAAATTCTACTCATTTTTTTCAAGTCAGCTATAAATGAGTACATAAATGACTAATTTGGTCATTGACTAAAAAATTATTTAGTCACAGAAATAAAATGACTAAATAGTTAGTCATCAAATCTAAATTAGAATTTAAAAAAAAAAACAACTCGACCAATTATTAGCATGATGTATTCATGTGCATGATGTATTGGCATGATTATTCACGTTCATTGCAAATTCATTTTTCTCACTTGGCCTCAATTCATTCATTCATTGTAGACCTCACTTCATTCATTAGCTTGGAATGAGGTGTTTTGATCAGTTATAGCAGCTACTTGCATGGGTGATAAGGATTTAGAGAGGACCTAGAGACTTTTGAAAAGGTGGGCAAGGGCAAGGAATTCAGAGCTTTCTGCAACGAATTCAAATTTTTCAAGGCCCTCTATAGCAAAATCAGATTTGGGAATGCCCTCTACAGTGAATTCAGAGGTAATTTGAAACCCTTATTACCTACTACTCTTAATATTGTTCTACTACTCTTAATAATGTTCTTTTACAATCTTGCCATTGTTCTGCTTCATAATGTACTTGAGATAAATATAATAAAATTTGGTTGTTAGTGCCAAAATAGAATTTCCTCAAACAATTTTGATACATTTTCATTGCAAGTACAAACTGTCAGGTTGTGCAAAGTAAACATGTGCTCAATTTACCCACACATCAAGCATCTGAGCAAAGATGTTTCCTAATGTAGCTTCTTGTACCTATGTAAAAATTTCCTTTACAATATCAAATTGACCTCTTTCAACTAGCACAATGGCTGCCCCATTTGTATCATAAATATTTCCTGGTATCTATGCCAACACTTTACAATATAGTTCTCTAGCCTTCTCAAGATGTTGTGCTTCCACCTTTGGATCCCTCCTCTCATTGAACAATATTAGCTTGTATAAAATATTTTCTTTTTTAGTATCATGTAGTTGTTCAAACAACCTAGCAAGATTAAATAGTGTTGTGATTTTATCCCATGGTAACTCAAGTGAAACACTACCTTCTTCTAGTCGATGGAAGAATTTCATATCCTTAAAGAGCATAGGAAAAACTACAGAATTAGCATTGGGGATTTTTTTTATGAATTCAACCCAATTTCCATTTCCTAATGCCTCCATAAAAGTTTGTTCAACCAACTCTAGTTCATCACACTCAAAATGAAGAACCCAAATGTTGTTTAACAATTGAATGGGTACTTCTTCTTTTCTCTTCTTCATAAGAGACTTTGACATCTTAAGAGAATCTAAGGCTGCACTAGGGTCTGACGATATTAATAACTCACCCATCTTGATAAATTCATGGGAATCATGTGGATCTAAGCGAGTTACCTTTCTTAAAATTTCCAAAGCCTTCTTTGCATGCCTTTGTTGAGAATATATATGGCCTAAAAATTTTAAGCTCTCACAGTTGTCGGGGTGGACCTCCAAAACCTTTTCAAAATTTGAGAGAGAACTCTTAAGATCTCTCAACTTCAATTGAACCTATCCACAAAATCTCATGGCCTTTAGCTCTCCTTGACTAATGTCATTTATCAGTAGCCAATGGTGTCATAATCACCTCTACTATGATAAGATCATGTAAGATTATAATATGAATGAGATTTCATGAGAAGGTGGTCAGTTGAAAGAAGAGTTGTCTCACTCAACTACTCCACAAGAAATTTTTTCCCTATAGTGAAGAATTTTTTTTTTCTAAATGATTCAATTCCATTGCATAGCATGTGTATAATTTAAAGGCTCTATGCATCTTTTCCATTCCTTCATGAACACTACCTTTTTCACTAACTATGAGAATCCTACAAGTAAAAAATGCATAAAACTAACCATAGAGATTTGTGTAGAGGTAGAACATCATTTCCTAATGGCTCCATAAATGTTTGTTGAGCCAACTCTAGTTCATCACGCTCAAAATGAAGAACCCCAATGTTGTTTAACAATTAAATGGGTACTTATTCTTTGCTCTTCTCTAGAAGAGACTTTGGCATCTTAAGAGAATCTAAGGTTGCACTGGGGTCTAATGATATTAATAACTCACCCATCTTGATAAATGCATGGGCATCAAGTGGATCTATGTGAGATTCCTTTCTTAAAATATCTAAAGCCTTCTCTGCTAGCATTTATTTAACATATATATGGCCTACAACTTTTAAGCTCTCATAGTTCTCAGGGTGGACCTCCAAAACCTTTTCAAAATTTGAGAGAGAACTCTTAAGATCTCCTAGCTTCAATTGAACTTGTCCACAAAATCTTGTGGCCTTTGGATTTCCTTGACTAGTGTCATATAGTAGTGGCTAGTTGTGTCATAATCACCTTTACTATGATAAGATTGATGGAACTTTGAAATTTTTGTAAAATCTAAAATGCTCATATTAAGACCCTAGGAATTCTATCTAAAAATATTTGTTACATCTAATGTATGGTTCTTATATGAGATTTAGGGTTTTTTTTCTTGGCATTCTATTTTGTTGTTAATTGTGTAATGTCTGTTGTCGGTCACAAAAAATAAATTTGCATGTCATCAATTGACTAACCCTTCTCATGTCTACGTCTAAATCGCTTGTCTCTATAGGGTTAGGGAAAGGGATCTTTTTTATCATTACATTCTTTATTTCGCATGATTCCAAAGTCTTGAGCCTACTATTCTCACGCCACCCTAGAGAAGTCCCCTCTTTAGAATAACTTATGAGAGCGTGCCTAAAAAACTTCCACTTAAGTCTTGATGGCCCTCATAGTTGTATCGCTCATCGATGATTCATTCATGGGTCTACACCTTGAATTAGTGACAAGTGATGAATAGTGTCTTCCTTTGATATCACTCATCAATAACGGATTTTAATCCTTCAAATTTGTAATAGCGATGAGTAATGTACTTAGCCTTATGTTCTTATCGCTCATTGTGGATGGCCATTGAAAATAAATACATGAAGTAGTGATGAGTGATATGATGTGGTACTATGTGATCCCAAATATGTTTTAAAATGTAATTCTGTCATTAGTGATATGTGATAAAACTTATAAATGTTGTAAAGCATTCATCACTAATTTCTTGCATAATATATGAGAAGAATTAGTGATAAACGAAGTCCTTATCATTCATCGCAGATTCATTTTAGAACTTAGGTTCTAAATTAGCAATAAGTGATGAGTGCCTTCTAAAAAGGGTTTTTATTTTGCTAATTTGATATAATCATATGTGAAACATCTTTTGTGCCATTTGTTTCATGCAAGTGCACGTGTACAAGATCTGGTACCTTCACAATATCTCTTGTCACTGATGGGATCTTAGGCGCAAAGTTTGAATTAGAAAGGCATGATGAAGGGAAAAATGTGACTGGAGGTTAGACCATAGAATCAAGGGCTAAATGTCATCACAAGAATGTTTGCATTGCTGATGGAGCCAAGTGATGATGAAGTGAATCAGTGACAAGTGATGACCATTAATGAAAGGGGTAATGTGACATGATCTTAGGGATCTTGTGCAAAGTAAATAGGTAATTAGTGAAATAATTGGAGGACCATTGATAAAGTTTTAAAGTAGAATGATCCAACGGACTAGAAATCATCGCATGAGTAATTTCATCGCTAATAGCACCTCATAATTTGGGAAAAATCAATGATGAAGTGTACAAAGAAAGTTTCTCTCTAAGAAAAATCAACCTTATGTACTTTTTCGATATTAATGAAGAGCACTGATTAGGTTGCCGATACATGCTAATTGTCAGGACACATATGATTAATCAAGGTTAGAGAATAACGTGTCAATGTTTGAGATAACATTGCTATTTTCAAGGAGCAAGTTGATAATGGTTGAAAAACAATGCTCATGGCCACCTTAGATGAAATTTTAATTGCTCTAAGATGAATGGCCCAGATTTAGAG
Source organism: Sequoia sempervirens (assembly GCA_007258455.2). Classification (NCBI taxonomy): domain Eukaryota; kingdom Viridiplantae; phylum Streptophyta; class Pinopsida; order Cupressales; family Cupressaceae; genus Sequoia; species Sequoia sempervirens. The sequence goes on along the minus strand of VDFB02277164.1, from coordinate 75,035 downwards.
CCAAACTAATAAGTCACCAATTCACTCACGCAAGGAGTTTTGCATCATTAATTCTGCATGCTCAAAATTTTTATTCAATGCAGGATGATTGATGATTATTCTCACTATATTTTTAGTCTACAATATGTGTGAGGAAAAGTGTGAAGGGTTGTTGGTCTATTTGTAGTAGAATTTTCTCATCCTAGGTGGGTTGGTATGAAATTGAATTTTCTCATCCAAAGAGTCATACACAAACAATTCATTTTTAGACACAAGTTCTAGTAGTCATTGGAGTTTCACACCTACCTTTAAGGGAGAGTGTGCAATATCCGAATCTCCACCCAACCAACCTTGTGTTCCATTTAAATCACCCCATGGTGGTAATAGGAGCAATATAACTCCTATCCCTCATGACAAAATGACACACAACATTTAAAAGGATTTGTGTTCTTCTAAAATAACCAATCCTTCTCCTCAACACATCCCTCCCTTATTTAACTACCATAACTCTCCTCCATTCTAGGCTCACCTTTTTCCTACACTAAGTGGGGGGGAAGGGGTCTGATAGCCTTGTCCTCATATGTCACTTGTCATTGTCTCTTTTTCCTATTCATTCACTTTTAATGAATATATAAGAGCAATCTTGGGATTTGGATGACACATGTGTCTTAATATTGACTCACATGTGACATACTACCCTTTCTTCATGCGCAGCTTATCGAAAACATATGACTTGACATAGGGCTTTTTGAGTAAGCTCTCATGTCTTCTTCGTTCTCTTCTACTTTAAAGAAATTGCTCACAGAACAATGTGTAACAATTCCTTTAAAGTGGGGGGAATACAATACCATTATATCATTGTGCATTCATGCTTCTTAGTGTAGCCTTTTCATTTACATGAATTTTTTACAACTTTGTGGATGAGATTGGGTGTAATGTCTTTCATGGGTATGTGCATGATCATGATGGGCCAAAAAGTGGCAATATGATGGGTATGTTCCTGATGACTATTTTTTTACCAAAAATTGATGAAATGAAAAGGGTTTTTAAAGGATATTCTGATCTTTCCACCGATATAAATTATTCTTTACTTTGAATTTAATAAGTAATTATTATTCATTTTCTATTCAAATTATGACTAAAGTTCTGATTGATAGGATGATTGAAAAACATCTATAGCTTTCAAATGGTATCACATTTTTTGAATCCAAAACATGTATCACATTCTATGCTTCATATACTATAGGATTAAAAAAATAAATTTGAATTTCATGAAGTTTTGACCAAGTTAAGGTGGTCAAACATATGATTTTTTATATTTTTTAAAAATTTGTAATAAAAAATTCATAATTAATTATTTACTTGGAAAAAAAATACAAAAAACTATGCATCACATGAGGGCATGATTCTTCTACTTATATGTAAAATCTTATAAGAAAATATTATCATTTTATTGTGGTTAGGGTGGTCAAACATACACCTACTTCTTATGTTTTCCTTGAAATTTAAGTACCATTACATTGAAATTTCAAAGTTTTACCAAATAGATTTTTTTTTTAAACATACCTAGTAGTTTAGAAACTACATTAAATTTTCTATAGATTCTATTCTTACCAATTTTTGAAATAATATAGATAACTTATTCAAATTTTTATGTCAAGTTTCCTAACTTTGATTTTTCTAATTTTTTTGCCACTGAAGGGCCTATTTTTTCCATGATGATCCTGCACATACCCTCATAAGTGTGATCTTTCTTATCATATTGCATTCCTCTTTGTGGTTTGATGTGACACACTGCATCCCTTAAGTTGTGAATATACTATCCTTTGATTGGTCCTCTCTTGGAGACATTAGACGCAATGTTCCCTAAGTATCTGACCTTGCATAAATTGAACAAGGCTCCTTTGAACATCCTTTACATTTTTGGAATTTTACATTTTTTCATTTTACTTTTTTGCATTTTGTATGGCCACCTTGCATAATGCAACTTGCATGCCTGTGGTGCCATCTTTTTTGCATACAAAGCTTTGCTTGTCTTTTTCCTCATGGCACCTTGTTAAATTTATCAAGTGGTATAGCTTTAACATGGTTGAGCAGGAAGACCAACTAGTGCCATGAATTTTCCCAATTTCCACTTTTGTGTTTTGTGAGTGCATACCAACTAGCTTATGTATCTTACTTTTTTGGCTTTCTCACCCCATGCACAACTAGTTTCGTGGCCCTAGAGTGAGTATATAGTTGGGCCTTCTCACCTTGTGGACAACTAGTTTTGTGGCCCCAGAGTGAGTATACCTTTTGGCCTTTCTCACCCGACGGACAACCAAGAAATGCTGTCGGCCTAGAGTGAGTACATCTTTTCTACCCCATCTTTCATTCTCTTCATTCTTTCCATTGCATGATTTTGTATCTTGGGGGATTGACCTACATGTGGATCTCTCTTGAATGTCTACTCTAGTGTGACTTTGAAGTAAGTTCATCCTCTCACTAAAGTGGGGGCTAAATGTTCCATAGAAAAATGGACGCTTTGCTTGACATGGGATTAATTCATGATTAATTAAACCTAATAATGTCTTAATCTAGTGGTGTGAGACATTTTATGCATCCACACTAGGTGTTGGACACTTATAAATTGAATAACATGCTTTTAATTGTCTTGTAAAGGTGTTGTAGAGTCTTGTAAAGAACTTTCACGCTTTTCTAGACCTACTAAACCTATTTCTCATTAATTCAACATTATAAAGCATGTTTTATTACATCATTACATTAATTTAGAACTCTTGTAAAGTAAATTTAACTTTAACCAAGTGTTGTAATGTGCCTTGCACATTCACATTGGTTCTTATGCCTTCTAGGCTATGTGGACCTAATTTTAGTGTTTTAAAGTGTATTAAATCACACTTTCACATTGATTTATGTGTCCCAAGACCTATTTAACATTCACATTATCATCAATAGGTCCCTATGACCCAATATTGTCCATCTTGTGGCATCATTTGATTAAATAATTGACATAGTCATCATATAAGCCTAATTTTCTTATTTCTCGGCATTCCAGCTAGTAAAAATGACCCCTATGGGACCCATTCACCATTAGTGGTGAATTAGTCCCATCTAGGTGGGACCCATTCACCATTAGTGGTGAATGAGTCCCATTTTGAGTCATTTTTGGGGTTTGAGCAAGAAAAATTAGGTTTTAAGTTCATTTTTTCTTGATGTTGGCTAGTGATGAGGTATAATCGGATACTAAGGGACAATTTTCTATAAATAATTATTTTTATGCTCATTTTACATCCATTAAATCATTCACACATATCGCAGCATTAATTAATCATCTATCTTCTCATTCAATTCAAGCAAGCTAGGGTTTCTTCATTAAGATTGCTTCCTAGGGCATTTAATGGTAGCTTCTACATGTTTTGTTGCATAATTTCAAGATTTATCATCATGGAAAGGTAATCCATTCCATTGTTACATGTTTCATTCCTTTCTTTCATCACTTTGGTTTAATTACTTAAATGGGGTTTGACCAAGGCAAACCCCCATGCCCTAACAATCAACATTTTATCTTTCTTGTCTTGTTTGTATGTAGATTTAGGTCCTTTGGAAGCTTTTGAATCATTGGAGATTATATTTCAAAGTCATTCAAGTCATCTTTTCATCATTCAAGTCAAAATATCAATACAAAGTCACTTTCAAGATCGAAAATGATAGTTTTAGAAATAGACACATATAGGAAGCCAAAGTGCAGACTGAAAGCTATGGAGTCAACCTTTCAATATTCTAAAATTCAAAAGTGTACTGATTCACCATGGTTGGTGAACGAGTCCCACTCCAGGGTCAGTTTTTGGTTTTCTGTATTTTTGAGTACCCTTTTGTCTGAAATAGGCTCTAGTTCAGTTTTACAAAACTGGGACTAATTCACCCAGAATGGAAAATGAGTCCCTCCAGGCCTGAAAATTAGCATAACCAACATTTCAAAAACAATTTCTAGTCTCCTTCAAAGTTACAGGTGCACACTTTAAGTTTCATTCATTTTTGTTTATCTTTGCATTTGTTTTTAGTTCATTGCTGCATTGGACAATTTTTTTTCAAACGAGATGTTTTTCTTTAGTTTCTATTTATTAATCAATCAATCTTGTTGGTTTCATACATTCAAACATTTCATTTATACATATTTCATCCTTATTCTATCCACATCACATTAATCTTTGAATGTATACATAAGCATTTTTGGCCTATCATTCTCCTTCTAGGTGAAAAACTGTAGGAGAGCTAGAAAGCAAGTGGGTGCCAAAAATCTATGTCATAGACATTAATGAAAAAAACAACATAACCAAAGGTAATCATGACAATAGAATTTTTCCTTCTCCTAGTATCTCTCATAGTTGTGAAGAAGATACTTTGATGTTAGAAAACATAATCAATGATGGTCATGAGTGTCTTAGCTGCCCACCTTCACCTAATGAAACCCTTATTAAAAAAGAAAATTCAACATTAGACTCTCACTCGCTAAGGGATGTTAATATTATTCAACCTCAACTCATCCATTATCCTCCATCACACAAACCTCAAACTAAAAAAAAACCTAAATTTATCCTCGACCGACCTAAGAATAATATATCACAACAGTCGAGTCATTACACTGTTGCTCATACATATAACAATAGAAATAGTCTAGAACCACAACAAAAAACACTAGCAAACCTAGCAAACCCTATCTTGCTAGGCCCTTCTTTTTTATCTCTACAAGGAGGAAAGGAGTACAATCTTGTTGAACAACTAAAGAATACTCTTGTTAAGATATCATTATGGGACCTTATTCAAGAATCCACTCACTACCACAACCTGATTCAATCAGCCTTACAACAAGTTCATGTCCCTTCCAATGTGAAACTAAATGACATAGCATCCATGATTCAAGAATTAAATGTTGACATTGTTTTCCACCAAAATGAGCTCCCTCCTTTGGAAGTGCAAGAAAAAAATGATGCTTCCATCATCATAGCTGAATACAAATGAAAGGGGTAAAAAAACTCTTGTGGATACTAGATTTTCCCTTAAGGTGTGTGGTGTGAGCCTTCTAGATAGACTTGGCATTGATAAACCAAACATTCAACCTGATTCTTTACCTATCAAGGGATTTGACAATGTAGGAAAACAACCGCTTGGTGTGATTACTTTACCTATTACAGTTGGAAAGGCCACATTGGAAAAATGAATTCATGTTATTCCTAGTAATATTTCATATAACCTTCTCTTAAGTAGACCATGGATTCATGCAATGAATGGGGTGCCTTCTACTCTTGATCATAAAATGAAATACATCTACAATAACAAATTATACACACTTGAAGTTGTTTAAACATTCAGAGAAACAATAAAAATCCCTTAAAAATATAAACACCGACTAGACAAGTTGAACCCTTCCAACATCTTGAACAAGTCACGAAGCTATTAGAAGATGATTGGGGTTCCTTATACTTCACACCAACATCCTTGGGAGAATACGAGATCATACACAATGACTCTAATAAGGGATATGAAAACACAATAATGTCAAAACAAAACTTGACAGATTCTTCAACAACATCCACCTCACCCACTTTAGAACACAAGACATCAAATTACACAACAACCACCTGATCCAAAATTAATGAAAAATATTTATGGAAAATGTTGTGAACTTATGAAACAACTTGGCAATAGTGGAAAAGGATGTGGTGCTAGAGAACAAGGTATTCATGTCCCCATTGAAACTAACACACACAGAAAAACTCATGGTATTGGTTATTGTCCTTTGATAGAAACATACAAACCTTCACTCAATTTCAACACAATCACAAATAATTCATCTAATACAACCTTAAAAGTAGTGCATCATGCACTGATAGAAATTGTTGGTCTTACTTGTTTTCCTTTGCCTAAAATGCAAAAAACAAATAAACCTTTGCTTAATGTCAATGTCATCTTGCAAAACACTAAAGATTTGAATTTTTTTAATTTTACAACCTCCTATAAAGGAGAGAACAAAATCTCACAATCTAAAGAGTCTTTTGTAGGTATGACATCTTCTACTAAGCAAGAAATTTCTTTGTCGCAAACTACAGGAGTACCTTCTACCCTTAACCAAGATGGTATATTGTCAAGACTCCTCCAAGATCACTCAATATCCCTTCCTCTAAGAACATGAAAGAAATTCTATTACAAGACTTCATTATGTGGATAACATAGAGTTCATGGTCATTCTACTGATGAATGTAAGGCTTTGAGTAGTAAAATTCAACATCTTAAGGAGTCTGGTGTTCACTATTATGTGAAGGCACCTAATTTCTCTAATTGATATTGATTTTCACTCCACCATGCATCTTATCCATCATTTTGGATCACTCTTGTCTTACACTAAGTGGGGGCAAGGGGTTAGTTATCTTTGTCCTCATATATCACTTGTTGATTCTTTCGGTTAGTTGTTAACCTTTCATGAACATATAAGAGCAATCTTGGGACGTGGATGACATGCCTTAAGTTGGCTCACGCACATGACATAATACCTTATTCTTGGCGTAGCTTATTAGAAAAAATATGATTTGGTATAGCACTCTGTGAATAAGCTCTCATACATCTACTTCTACTTTAAAGCAATTTCTCACAACAATGGTGTTAACAACCACTTTAAAGTGGGGGCATACATCGACACTGATATTTCATTGTGCAATCTTCTTTGTTCTTGTGATTTCCTCTCTTGGAAATATTAGGTACAATGTTTCCCAGGATGAGACATTGCACTTGTCCTCTCTTGGAAACGAGATGAGACCATTTGCATTTATCCTCTCTTGGAGACATTAAGCATGATGTTCCCTAAGATGAGACCTTGCACAAACAAAGAAAAATCGCCTTTAAACAAATCTTTACTTGGCATTCAAAAAACATTTTCATTATGGTTCCTTATTAAAGTTATTAGGAGGTATAACTTTAGTATGGTTTGAGCTAGAAGCCCATTTTGAGGCATGACTTTCCCAATAGTCACCTACTTGTGTGTGAGTGCATACTAGCCATGAGTGTATGTTTCTCACCTTTTAGGACTTCCCACCTGATAGAAAACCAAGAATTATGTTGCCTCAAAGTTAGTATACATTTTTGGAAAAACAACCTAGATTTGATCCACATTGTGTTGGAAAAACGTTTGAAGCTTGATCCACTTTTTTTTCCACTCATTTGTACTTTTCTTCCTTCTATTTCTTGTCATTGCATGATTGTGTATCTTTTTTTGTTGCACATCATTCACCTTGTGCATGTCCTCTTTTTCTTATGTTGGTTTGACTTAGGATCTTGGATATTGGGGGCTTGCACAACCTTCTTTGATATTTTTCATCCTTTTTCATTTGCATTTGTACAACTAGACCCCTCTTGAATGTCTACTTTAGTGTGAGTTTGAAGCTGGTTCATCCTCTCACAAAATGGGGTCTAAATGTGGACACATAAAAAGTAACCCTTCTACTTTTTCTCCTTGTTCAGGCCCTCCTTGTGTTTTTAGCTTGATTTTTTCTTGATTTAATGTTTTAATGTGGTCAACACATTCACATGAGGTCTTGGACCCTTGTGAATCATTAAGAACTTTATGATACCTTGTAAAAGTGTTGTGAAGTGTTGTAACACACCTTCACACTTTTCTAGGATCTTATTATTATAATTCACCTAAATAACTTCTTCTTATCACTTACCAAGCCTTATTTCAAAGTGTTCTAAATTTTTATAACAAATCTTCATGGTTTTCTAGGTCTGTCATCAATAATTATACCTTTCTTATGCTTTAATTGGCCCCATTTTATGTCTACAAGGCCTTACTTAAGTGTCTTTTTGAGTGATCCTGATAAGCATCATTTAAATTAACATAATTCCCAACACCCACTTAAATTCCTTGAGTGGGACCCATTCGCCATTAGGTGAAAATGAGTCCCTCTTGGCACAAAAATCAAAATAAATTCAAAATTTTGGCGATTTTTTATTCTTTAAGACCTAAGGTCGGCCTATGATGTATTTTTGAGAATTAGGACATATTTTTTTATAAATATAAGGTTTCTCTCATTTCAACCTAACTAACTTTCTAATTCATTCATTCAACACTCCAATCATTCATTCATCATTCTTCTCAAGCAAGCTATGGTTTTGCATCAAGATAGCTTTCAAAGGCATTCAAGGGTAGAAATCTTCAACAATCATTGTAGCAATTCAAGATCTATCATCATGATTTAGGTACCTTGAAGGCTTGGAGATCATTGAAGAATAGGTTGTAAAACTTTTTGAAGTTATCTCCTTATTGGCTAAGTCATAAATTTGAATATCCACAAAATGTTACTCACAGTGTCAGAAATTAAGGTTTTGGATCTGGATACCTGGAGAAACAGAAAGTACAAATTAGGAGCTTCATATTCCACTTTTGGATTTTCAAAAAATTCAAAGAGGACTAATTCACCATTAGTGGTGACTGAGTCCCGTTATACCTATTTTCCAGAGATTTCTACATATTTAGATACCCATTTTTTTAAAACAAGCTCTGATACAATTTTCCAAATCTGGGACTAATTCACCCATAATGGCGAATGAGTCCCACCATGCCTAAAAATCAGCATTTCTAGAATTTTAAAATCATTTCCTATCTTCAACACATTCCAAGTGTACACTCTCTATTTTATAGCTTTCTATTTGGCTTTAGTTGCATTTCTATTCATCTTTCTTGGTCTTTTGCATTTCACAATGTGTTTTCAAACATTCTATATTTTCCAAGTTTTCACTTGGTAGTGAACCCCTCATTCAATCTTTCCTAATCCTAAACTCTAACCTAGAATACATTATTGTTAGATATATCTCACATCCTTCATTGGGTTGAGATCTCTAAGGTATTCTAGAATGTGAATAGTGTGAAATCTGATCCCTTTTCCTTAACATAGAAGTGGGGCATCCATTTCCATTGTCCATTGAACCTATAGGACAGTCAAATGTACAATATTCTTAGATCATCTAGTAGTTGGTAATTTGAATTTTGGTAAATAATATTTAAAATTTTAGATATATTATTTTTAACTTATTCATTATTGTTTTAGTTGCATTGCACTCTATAGATCAAGGTAGAATTTAGAAAAAAAACATGAATCCATAATAGCAACCACAAAAATATCTATTTCAAGCTAATAAGAGCCTAATCCAGCAACGAAGAACAAATTACAACATAAATCCCAATTATAATGCAATAATACTCAATATTTATGCCAATGTTGATTCATCTCCATTGCTCTTCTCCATTTTGGTTTGTTTGTCCTCAAATTTGTAGTATGCAAGATATTTCGTAAGCTTGATGTTGATGCAAGATAACTAGATCTCAAGATAGCAAAACTTCCAAGACTGTGGTAGGTTGAAATGAAGTTGATGGCTTTCTTTATAGAAATCCCAATTCAAACAAAGGGTGAGGATTGGATGATGATGCATCATGATCAATGGATGAGGTTAATTGAGAAGATAAAGAGATAAAGATGGGAAGGATGAACCAAAATTCAAGAAATTATTTAAGATTTAGGGCTTGGCAAAGAAGGAATAAATTAAATAATGATAGCAATTATTTAATTTAAGGGAGAGAAAATGAATAATTAAATAATTAAAATAATTATTTAATAAAAGATGGAGGGAAATGATAAATAATTAAATAAATAAGATTTTATTTAATTATAAAGGGAAGGATAATTAGTGATGCAATTTAAATAATTTGATATTTATTTAAATTAATCAAGAGAGGAATAAAGATAAAGTGAATTAATTAAATAATTAAGAATTATTTAATTAATAGAATAATATGACATTATAAAATAATTAAATAATTAAAATGATTTAATTATGCAAGAAAGAAGTTGAATTAATGATAAAATGTTACTTGCAGGCTCGAGACATTTTTCAGTGCCAACACACTATAAATATAACTTTTAGATCCATGTTTATTCAGAAATATTTTTCTTTATTAATTATTTGCTTTTGATAAGGTGATGAATTTGACATTGTAGTTAACTTGTCACCTGATAGTAAATAAGATTCAAAAATTAAAATTTTGATATGGGATATGATTCATACATACATCACTTGGGGCTAAGTAAATTATAAGAACATTTTAGAACATTTAAGGTACCAATTTATAAATAAAAATTTTATATAAACTGATCTCCATAAAGCCATGAGGTCGTACAAAATGTCATAAAATTCCATCAAGAGAGCACACAAAATGTGATACAATACCATCATGATGGTGCACAAAATGTCATCAAAATGGCATATAATGCCATGAGGCCAATGTATTGCATTTAATCTATAAAATACCATTGGCACATATAGCCACAACAAAAAATTTACCTGTGTCATGTATAGGCATACAAAATGTGTTCATTTATGAATATTGAGCACTAATCCTGAAACATTGGGCCTCTTAGCTTGACTAACTAAACTTTGGCCACTACTAGCAGTTGGTGTCTTACATCATTTTGATTCCTATGCTCCTTAGTGTTTTTGACTATAACCTTTACACAGAAAATATAAAATTAGATACTATGCCAAAGTCAAAAACTATAAAAAATATTTAAAATAATACATGTATTATAAACACACTTACAACGTACTAGTAGTTTGATTCTTCTTACTGAAGGCACTCAACATCATTAAAAGATGTTTGTCCTTGTACTGAGGTGTTTAGATCCATCTATAACATAACAAAGACATATTTATCAATTATTTTTGATAGGTCTACTAATATCAATTCACACAATATAAACATTATTAAACACATATATTCATACTCATACCTGACTTAAGCTTATGGAGGATAAAATCAGTGCAATAACATCAAGTTTCAAATTTTCTCCTATCCCAAAAGGTATGGTTAATGATTTCATCAAATAAATAAACAATATTTAGAATAAACTCAAAAGTTCACAAGTATATATAAACAACAAATATGAAATATGCAAAAACAAACTTAAATGGGTTATATAGTGTACTTGATTAAATCTAATGTCATAAACATCTATGGTAGCATGCGTAGTAGATGGTGATGCCATGCCCACCTATTCAATAGAAAAATAAATAAATTGTTAAACATTATTTTGAATAGTTCTAAAGTATTATTTTATTTTGATATATTATACAAATTTTACCTTAGATATAGATGCAACTGTACAAGTTGTTGTAGGAATGCTCAATGATGTATTGAGCTCTAACATTACACCTTGAAATGCATAATGTTTGCATTAGTTTAATTCAATTGTATAATAAAAAAAATACATTTATAATTTTAATTAATTATATAAAATGTTATAAATTCAAATCAGCATACTTGCATTTGACTAGCTTACACCTCATTCAACAACTCATTTCTCATCACAACATCATTTGATGCACCACAGTGATGACCCCTACTACACCTATGACATCTATACTAACAATGAGAACACACATTGGATGTGGAACCATCTACACCCTCTACATTGCTATGTGTCCCAAAGCATAGATTGCAACAATTTGGGTTTATATAAGAGCTAGGGGCACTAGAGCTAGATAGTTGAGCTAGTGCATCATCCTATGATGCTAAAGGTTGGGAGATTTATGTGTCATGCTCTATAATTGTGTCTGTCAGGCTAGCAACTACATGGTGAATCTACACCTCCATACTCTCCCTGATGGTAATGTGAACTATCGCATGATAAATACATTTTTGTGCTAGTGTTCTTTAATTTGCACGATTATCTACCCAACAAGATCCTAATCTATTTTATGTAGAGACTCTACCTCTACCTTGAAACACCCTCATATCAAAGAAATTGGGTATTTCATGAAGGATAAACTCAGTATATTTTGCTTAGAAAATATAAGGGTAGGTCTCATAGTTATTACTTGGAGTTTGGTCAAAGACCATCCACCTCCTATCCAAAAACTTATTTCTTATCTCCTCATGATTACACCAATAAATTGGAAACCTCTTTGAATTTGATGGAATAGGTTGATTGGTTTTAGGATCTATAAAATAATACATATGCTTTTTTTTCTTATTTCTTTATTTTTCACATCATCATAGGACAATTTTGTTGGATAATATTGATGACATTAATAGCTATAGGTTTTAATTGTTTTATTTCATTTGTGAAAGTTTCAAAAAATTTCAACATGGCTTCCAATGCTAAGCCAAGGGATTGGTTATGCTGTTTTGATATTGAATCCCTCAATTTTGAAACTAATTCATGAATTGCAACTTTTTTTTTTCTCTAGATGCCCTAAAAATTCATCCTAGCTTTGGCTAGGATTTTTTGGAAGGGTAGGAGGAGGTTCAAGCATCCTGGAGTTTTCCTTAGGAAATTCATCATTTAAATTATCTTGTGGCTTAGGTAATTCATCATTTAAATTTACTTGTGGCTCAGGGTTTACATGGTCTATTATATAATTCCAAAGAAACATGAAATTAATAAAAAATACTCCATTTTTCCTAATACAAACAAAATTTAAATCAAATGCAAAAAAAATGACTTACATCTTTTTTACATGGCATTGTGAAGCAAGATTGGAAAGGGAAAAACATGTTTGTGTTTTTATTAGTTGAGGGTTCAAGCAAAACTTCTGAAAACATGGGTCGTTGGTGAGTAAAATGGACTATCATTTTCTTTTTAGAACTTTGTTGAGAATAATTTGTACACATTTTTATGTCACCAAAATGTGTATGTGTTAAAAACACATGCACATTAAAAAAATGTGTGTGTTATGCATTGATAATAACATGTACACATTTTTTAATAAAAAAAAAATTCACATTATTTTTTAAAAATAACTTGATCATGCTATGGCTCAAAAAATCCAAGCAATAACACAATCACATTATTTGAATTTCTTAAAAGTACAAATGTATTTTTCTTGTTTTTGGGCATTTGGCCAGTTTTTTGTGCCCCATCTTGGTGCACATTCCCCTCACCTAGCTCATCGACTAAGGCTTCCTAATATTCCAACACACCAAAGAAAAATTAATGCAATCACACATCAACTTATCATTTATCCACCCACAAAGAAACCTTAAGTTTAAACTAAGCCTGTGCTTATCATAGGACCACCACACAAAAAACCAAAACTTTCAAGACACATTTTGATTTTTTGAAGGAAATTAACCCAACATAAACATGTAAACAATGTATCACAACAATAGTATTATCATGTTGTTTCTCATACATATAACACAATAAATAATAAGAAACCAAAACAAATCCAAGCCATTCCCATGTTGATACCAATCCCACAATATATCTTACCTAGTGCACATCATTTACCCAACATAATGGTAAGGAGTATGATCTTTTGGAGAAACTTCTTGCTACTCCCACTAAGATCTCTTTGTGGGATTTGATTGAAACATCACTTGTTTATCGTGGTATTCTTCAAGATGCTTTGCAAAAAGTTGTGGTCCCTCTTAGTGTGCAACCAAATGATCTAACAACTTTGTTTGAGGGTATGAATTCAACTAATTTGGACATTGCTTTTCATCAAAGTGAGTTAACCCCTTTGGAAACATAAAATAAAAATTATTCCTTGATGATAATGGTTGTAATTAACAACACTAGGATTAGGCGTACCTTTATTGATAATGGTTCAAGACTTAATGTTTTTAGTGTTCATATATTGGAAAAATTTGATGAGATAAAGGCTTAATTCAACCTGATTCTTTTTATTTATGTATTTTTAATAATGTGGGGAGGCAACCGCTTGGTGTAATAACATTAAACTAGTTAAAGTTAGTCATATGGTGCTGCAAACTCCCATCCATGTAATTCTTGAGAATCTTTTGTATATTCTTCTCTTGGGTAGACCATGGATTCATGAGATGAAAGGAGTGCCTTCAACACTACATCATTTAATGAAATACACATATCACAATAAGGTTTACTTGGAAAAAGTTGATCCTAACTCTAAAAAATATTTACAAACATAGATAGGAGCTCAGAGACCCTTTAGTACTTTAATCCCAACCTAAAAAGTGGAACCATTACCAATTAAATGCAATGAGGAATTTCTTTCATCTATAAAAATCTAGTAGAGGATGATTGGGGATCATTAGATTTCACACCTACATTCGTGGGTGAATGGAATATTTCACCATGAAAAAAAATAGAGAAATAATTTGTAGTGGTATCAACACAACCTAGCTGAAGATTTCATGATGAAAGTGATTATGAAAAACCACCTTCTTTGAAAGAAATCTAAGCTATTTATGGAAGAGGTTATCAAATTTTGAAATAATTTGGCTATAATGGAAAAAGGATGTGGAATAAAAGAACAAGGTATTTATATACCCTTAGAACTAAACACACAAGAAACAACAAGGGGTCTTGATTACTATCCTTAAAAGGATGTGAAAGCATCAAAAATACCTTCACCTAATGTCAATGTCATCACAAAAGATTCTTCTAAAGAAACTACCAATTTATTTCATTCTGGGTTGACAGATACCACAAGTAACGATATGTCATTGTACTTTTCAAATTGATGAATCCCTAGTGGCATTTTTGGATATGTATGACACTTTTCCTAGCCATCATCATAACCATGGATTTCCCTAATGTCTAAATGCTAAAGGATACTTTGGGAAAGAAACTAAATTATGTGATGGTGAATAATATAAATCCAAAACAATTCCTAATGTTCCAAATCATAATGTGTTACTTATAGGAGACATCATAAACATACCAATGGAACAATATAATGAGGAAAATGTGCTTTGAATTTAGGAAAATTTCTTGATGACAATGAACTAGAAGATCACAAACATTTCTACATGATTTCCTTGAAATTTTTTCTTGGACTTATTTGGATATGCCAAGGACTAATCCTAAGATAGTCATGCATAACATTGCTCTAAAAAATGATGCTAAATATATGATAAAATAGATACACAATATTCATGGTGCTATTAGAAAAGGCTTGTTACCTACCTCAAATCCTTTATCTAATATTGAGTGTACTTTACCTACATTTTTTCAATTAGGATTCATTACTTTACCACTTGTGAGAGAAAGAAGGGATACTGAACAAAAGAATAAAAACATATCCTATTGTGTGTATCATAGAACATATGGACACATTATTGATGAATGAAATGTTTTGAAAAATAAAGCGGAAGAATTTGATCCTTATAGTGATAAATTTGATTGATCCTTTCCATGTGGTAGTTGTAGTATCATATAATACCCATTACCATGAATGGAGGTATAAACTAGGTTTTATGTAGTCAAATTTCATTTTACAAGGAACATCATGTCATCATTCATTTTGGCTCATCTTTGTACCTACACTTGGGGGGGAAAAGGTTGGGTAGCATTGCATTAGGTGCATTCCTTGCCCTAAGGGATCCCTTTCTATCTCTTTAAAATATAGTTAACATTTTAAGGGTCCCCCATGCATTATTTAACTAAGAAATTGTCCCTTTTCAGTGATGTTACCATATAAATCCTAGAGCATGTGGCATTTTTAATTAAAATCATGGCCACCCTACTCTATGTTAGTGTCTCCCTTGTGGTGATATTACGCTCGATATTTCCTTCCTAAGAGTGCAACTTTTTATGGCATGTCATGTTCCCTTTGGTGGGAATACTACAACTTGTATTCCCTAAATTGTGATCTTTTGTTCCATGACTTGTCTGCACTTAGTGGTGGTATCATGTATGATATTCCCTAAGGTGTGAGCTTTTAAGCATTAAGGAGTGCCCCTTCGACACCCTTTGTGGCGGTGTTGTTTATAACACCCCCTAAGGTGTGGCATTGTTGTTCATCACCTTGGATGTTAAAATTTTGCGCACCCCGTGAGGTGTTTCTCATTTATCCCCTTAGACATTAAAATTTTGTACACTCCTTGAGGTGTTTTTCATTCATCCCCTTAGATGTTAAAATTTCATGCATTCCCTAAGGTGTTTTCCATTCATCCCCTCAAACATTTAAATATTGTGCACCCCTTGTGGTGATTACCATTCATTCCCTTAGATGTTAAAATGTGATATTTTTTAAGATAGTCCAATGATTTGGCATAATGCGATTTGCTATTTCATGAAATTGAGCACCCTTTATAACATGGACACCTAGCATAACACAATTTTCTTGACAATGGAGCCATGCATTTCATATATTTCTTAGCATAACACAACTTCATAGCCTTTTGAAACCCATCATATTGCGTGGAAGCCTAACATAACATAGCATGCTAGCCAGTAGATCCATAAGGCTTATGAGTGACTTGACATAATGCAACTTGTTGGTCCTTGCGAGAGTTTTCTCTTATCTAACATTCATTCAATGGATGAAATTTGGTATTTGAAACAAATTTAGGACTGAGGTCTCTTTACCTTACCAACTCAAATCATTTTATTACTAACCTTATGTTGTGTTTGTATATGTTTTCTTGTGTTCGTATCGTGTTTGCAATATGTTTGTATCGTGTTGTGTATTGTGTAGTGTTTTGTGTGGTGTTTTTGGCATGTTATTTTTGTATTGTCTTGTTGTATTACATACATTCATGTTCCCTTGTATTTATGTTGTCTTACCATAGGATCTTGAGTCCCAAGGATTTTTGCACTCCCCCTAGATTTATTGTCATCCTATCTCTTCAACATTTGGACAATCAACCTGTAGTTTCAGTGTAAGTTCATACTCTCACTAAAGTGGGGGCTAAATGTAGCATCGTGAATTGTCATCCTCAACAATTTCAAACTATTTTTTTCTCTCTTCTAAGTAATTGGACCTAATTATAAATCTAATGCCCTAAATTATGCATTTTGTCATCCATTTGGACACCTACCAAGAAAACCCTTTACAAAATCAAATAAAAATTTAATATTTTGCTCCTGACACTTTAAATCCTTTAAAATAGGGCCAAGACTAAGTCACCCTAAGTGACTTGGTCCCCCTATTTTACCTCCAAATTTTAATATGTTGGAGTTTGCATTTATTATTTGAATTTTAAATGTTAAATATCAGCTATTGAGATCTAATATTTGGGAAATTAAATTAAATTCCTATAAATTCCTAGTCATTTCACCATTTGAAAACTAATTGGAAAAATTTAGAAAAGGAAGAAGAAAGAGATCAAATTAAATTTTTCCAAAATAGATCTGAATTTGCGGGTCTTCAAGCATATTTTCAGATTTGATCAAGTTTCATTCAATGATTAGAGTTTGATGCCAGTAGAAGGACATGGTGGAATCTAGGTTCAGAATTTTCTCTTGGCCATTTTCTACAACCTAATGGCTTGTTTTCAAAGTTTTCTTATCTTTAAGCTTCATTCTACTTATTGCCTAAGGCAAGGTATCATTTTCCTTTAGATTTACTAAGGGTATTTGACTTTCTCTTAGGTAGATCTTATCATTGTCATTTAGCAATCCTTCTCTAATGCACTT
>VDFB02277164.1:0-57506 GCA_007258455.2 Sequoia sempervirens | reverse complement strand
AAAATTTACCTGTGTCATGTATAGGCATACAAAATGTGTTCATTTATGAATATTGAGCACTAATCCTGAAACATTGGGCCTCTTAGCTTGACTAACTAAACTTTGGCCACTACTAGCAGTTGGTGTCTTACATCATTTTGATTCCTATGCTCCTTAGTGTTTTTGACTATAACCTTTACACAGAAAATATAAAATTAGATACTATGCCAAAGTCAAAAACTATAAAAAATATTTAAAATAATACATGTATTATAAACACACTTACAACGTACTAGTAGTTTGATTCTTCTTACTGAAGGCACTCAACATCATTAAAAGATGTTTGTCCTTGTACTGAGGTGTTTAGATCCATCTATAACATAACAAAGACATATTTATCAATTATTTTTGATAGGTCTACTAATATCAATTCACACAATATAAACATTATTAAACACATATATTCATACTCATACCTGACTTAAGCTTATGGAGGATAAAATCAGTGCAATAACATCAAGTTTCAAATTTTCTCCTATCCCAAAAGGTATGGTTAATGATTTCATCAAATAAATAAACAATATTTAGAATAAACTCAAAAGTTCACAAGTATATATAAACAACAAATATGAAATATGCAAAAACAAACTTAAATGGGTTATATAGTGTACTTGATTAAATCTAATGTCATAAACATCTATGGTAGCATGCGTAGTAGATGGTGATGCCATGCCCACCTATTCAATAGAAAAATAAATAAATTGTTAAACATTATTTTGAATAGTTCTAAAGTATTATTTTATTTTGATATATTATACAAATTTTACCTTAGATATAGATGCAACTGTACAAGTTGTTGTAGGAATGCTCAATGATGTATTGAGCTCTAACATTACACCTTGAAATGCATAATGTTTGCATTAGTTTAATTCAATTGTATAATAAAAAAAATACATTTATAATTTTAATTAATTATATAAAATGTTATAAATTCAAATCAGCATACTTGCATTTGACTAGCTTACACCTCATTCAACAACTCATTTCTCATCACAACATCATTTGATGCACCACAGTGATGACCCCTACTACACCTATGACATCTATACTAACAATGAGAACACACATTGGATGTGGAACCATCTACACCCTCTACATTGCTATGTGTCCCAAAGCATAGATTGCAACAATTTGGGTTTATATAAGAGCTAGGGGCACTAGAGCTAGATAGTTGAGCTAGTGCATCATCCTATGATGCTAAAGGTTGGGAGATTTATGTGTCATGCTCTATAATTGTGTCTGTCAGGCTAGCAACTACATGGTGAATCTACACCTCCATACTCTCCCTGATGGTAATGTGAACTATCGCATGATAAATACATTTTTGTGCTAGTGTTCTTTAATTTGCACGATTATCTACCCAACAAGATCCTAATCTATTTTATGTAGAGACTCTACCTCTACCTTGAAACACCCTCATATCAAAGAAATTGGGTATTTCATGAAGGATAAACTCAGTATATTTTGCTTAGAAAATATAAGGGTAGGTCTCATAGTTATTACTTGGAGTTTGGTCAAAGACCATCCACCTCCTATCCAAAAACTTATTTCTTATCTCCTCATGATTACACCAATAAATTGGAAACCTCTTTGAATTTGATGGAATAGGTTGATTGGTTTTAGGATCTATAAAATAATACATATGCTTTTTTTTCTTATTTCTTTATTTTTCACATCATCATAGGACAATTTTGTTGGATAATATTGATGACATTAATAGCTATAGGTTTTAATTGTTTTATTTCATTTGTGAAAGTTTCAAAAAATTTCAACATGGCTTCCAATGCTAAGCCAAGGGATTGGTTATGCTGTTTTGATATTGAATCCCTCAATTTTGAAACTAATTCATGAATTGCAACTTTTTTTTTTCTCTAGATGCCCTAAAAATTCATCCTAGCTTTGGCTAGGATTTTTTGGAAGGGTAGGAGGAGGTTCAAGCATCCTGGAGTTTTCCTTAGGAAATTCATCATTTAAATTATCTTGTGGCTTAGGTAATTCATCATTTAAATTTACTTGTGGCTCAGGGTTTACATGGTCTATTATATAATTCCAAAGAAACATGAAATTAATAAAAAATACTCCATTTTTCCTAATACAAACAAAATTTAAATCAAATGCAAAAAAAATGACTTACATCTTTTTTACATGGCATTGTGAAGCAAGATTGGAAAGGGAAAAACATGTTTGTGTTTTTATTAGTTGAGGGTTCAAGCAAAACTTCTGAAAACATGGGTCGTTGGTGAGTAAAATGGACTATCATTTTCTTTTTAGAACTTTGTTGAGAATAATTTGTACACATTTTTATGTCACCAAAATGTGTATGTGTTAAAAACACATGCACATTAAAAAAATGTGTGTGTTATGCATTGATAATAACATGTACACATTTTTTAATAAAAAAAAAATTCACATTATTTTTTAAAAATAACTTGATCATGCTATGGCTCAAAAAATCCAAGCAATAACACAATCACATTATTTGAATTTCTTAAAAGTACAAATGTATTTTTCTTGTTTTTGGGCATTTGGCCAGTTTTTTGTGCCCCATCTTGGTGCACATTCCCCTCACCTAGCTCATCGACTAAGGCTTCCTAATATTCCAACACACCAAAGAAAAATTAATGCAATCACACATCAACTTATCATTTATCCACCCACAAAGAAACCTTAAGTTTAAACTAAGCCTGTGCTTATCATAGGACCACCACACAAAAAACCAAAACTTTCAAGACACATTTTGATTTTTTGAAGGAAATTAACCCAACATAAACATGTAAACAATGTATCACAACAATAGTATTATCATGTTGTTTCTCATACATATAACACAATAAATAATAAGAAACCAAAACAAATCCAAGCCATTCCCATGTTGATACCAATCCCACAATATATCTTACCTAGTGCACATCATTTACCCAACATAATGGTAAGGAGTATGATCTTTTGGAGAAACTTCTTGCTACTCCCACTAAGATCTCTTTGTGGGATTTGATTGAAACATCACTTGTTTATCGTGGTATTCTTCAAGATGCTTTGCAAAAAGTTGTGGTCCCTCTTAGTGTGCAACCAAATGATCTAACAACTTTGTTTGAGGGTATGAATTCAACTAATTTGGACATTGCTTTTCATCAAAGTGAGTTAACCCCTTTGGAAACATAAAATAAAAATTATTCCTTGATGATAATGGTTGTAATTAACAACACTAGGATTAGGCGTACCTTTATTGATAATGGTTCAAGACTTAATGTTTTTAGTGTTCATATATTGGAAAAATTTGATGAGATAAAGGCTTAATTCAACCTGATTCTTTTTATTTATGTATTTTTAATAATGTGGGGAGGCAACCGCTTGGTGTAATAACATTAAACTAGTTAAAGTTAGTCATATGGTGCTGCAAACTCCCATCCATGTAATTCTTGAGAATCTTTTGTATATTCTTCTCTTGGGTAGACCATGGATTCATGAGATGAAAGGAGTGCCTTCAACACTACATCATTTAATGAAATACACATATCACAATAAGGTTTACTTGGAAAAAGTTGATCCTAACTCTAAAAAATATTTACAAACATAGATAGGAGCTCAGAGACCCTTTAGTACTTTAATCCCAACCTAAAAAGTGGAACCATTACCAATTAAATGCAATGAGGAATTTCTTTCATCTATAAAAATCTAGTAGAGGATGATTGGGGATCATTAGATTTCACACCTACATTCGTGGGTGAATGGAATATTTCACCATGAAAAAAAATAGAGAAATAATTTGTAGTGGTATCAACACAACCTAGCTGAAGATTTCATGATGAAAGTGATTATGAAAAACCACCTTCTTTGAAAGAAATCTAAGCTATTTATGGAAGAGGTTATCAAATTTTGAAATAATTTGGCTATAATGGAAAAAGGATGTGGAATAAAAGAACAAGGTATTTATATACCCTTAGAACTAAACACACAAGAAACAACAAGGGGTCTTGATTACTATCCTTAAAAGGATGTGAAAGCATCAAAAATACCTTCACCTAATGTCAATGTCATCACAAAAGATTCTTCTAAAGAAACTACCAATTTATTTCATTCTGGGTTGACAGATACCACAAGTAACGATATGTCATTGTACTTTTCAAATTGATGAATCCCTAGTGGCATTTTTGGATATGTATGACACTTTTCCTAGCCATCATCATAACCATGGATTTCCCTAATGTCTAAATGCTAAAGGATACTTTGGGAAAGAAACTAAATTATGTGATGGTGAATAATATAAATCCAAAACAATTCCTAATGTTCCAAATCATAATGTGTTACTTATAGGAGACATCATAAACATACCAATGGAACAATATAATGAGGAAAATGTGCTTTGAATTTAGGAAAATTTCTTGATGACAATGAACTAGAAGATCACAAACATTTCTACATGATTTCCTTGAAATTTTTTCTTGGACTTATTTGGATATGCCAAGGACTAATCCTAAGATAGTCATGCATAACATTGCTCTAAAAAATGATGCTAAATATATGATAAAATAGATACACAATATTCATGGTGCTATTAGAAAAGGCTTGTTACCTACCTCAAATCCTTTATCTAATATTGAGTGTACTTTACCTACATTTTTTCAATTAGGATTCATTACTTTACCACTTGTGAGAGAAAGAAGGGATACTGAACAAAAGAATAAAAACATATCCTATTGTGTGTATCATAGAACATATGGACACATTATTGATGAATGAAATGTTTTGAAAAATAAAGCGGAAGAATTTGATCCTTATAGTGATAAATTTGATTGATCCTTTCCATGTGGTAGTTGTAGTATCATATAATACCCATTACCATGAATGGAGGTATAAACTAGGTTTTATGTAGTCAAATTTCATTTTACAAGGAACATCATGTCATCATTCATTTTGGCTCATCTTTGTACCTACACTTGGGGGGGAAAAGGTTGGGTAGCATTGCATTAGGTGCATTCCTTGCCCTAAGGGATCCCTTTCTATCTCTTTAAAATATAGTTAACATTTTAAGGGTCCCCCATGCATTATTTAACTAAGAAATTGTCCCTTTTCAGTGATGTTACCATATAAATCCTAGAGCATGTGGCATTTTTAATTAAAATCATGGCCACCCTACTCTATGTTAGTGTCTCCCTTGTGGTGATATTACGCTCGATATTTCCTTCCTAAGAGTGCAACTTTTTATGGCATGTCATGTTCCCTTTGGTGGGAATACTACAACTTGTATTCCCTAAATTGTGATCTTTTGTTCCATGACTTGTCTGCACTTAGTGGTGGTATCATGTATGATATTCCCTAAGGTGTGAGCTTTTAAGCATTAAGGAGTGCCCCTTCGACACCCTTTGTGGCGGTGTTGTTTATAACACCCCCTAAGGTGTGGCATTGTTGTTCATCACCTTGGATGTTAAAATTTTGCGCACCCCGTGAGGTGTTTCTCATTTATCCCCTTAGACATTAAAATTTTGTACACTCCTTGAGGTGTTTTTCATTCATCCCCTTAGATGTTAAAATTTCATGCATTCCCTAAGGTGTTTTCCATTCATCCCCTCAAACATTTAAATATTGTGCACCCCTTGTGGTGATTACCATTCATTCCCTTAGATGTTAAAATGTGATATTTTTTAAGATAGTCCAATGATTTGGCATAATGCGATTTGCTATTTCATGAAATTGAGCACCCTTTATAACATGGACACCTAGCATAACACAATTTTCTTGACAATGGAGCCATGCATTTCATATATTTCTTAGCATAACACAACTTCATAGCCTTTTGAAACCCATCATATTGCGTGGAAGCCTAACATAACATAGCATGCTAGCCAGTAGATCCATAAGGCTTATGAGTGACTTGACATAATGCAACTTGTTGGTCCTTGCGAGAGTTTTCTCTTATCTAACATTCATTCAATGGATGAAATTTGGTATTTGAAACAAATTTAGGACTGAGGTCTCTTTACCTTACCAACTCAAATCATTTTATTACTAACCTTATGTTGTGTTTGTATATGTTTTCTTGTGTTCGTATCGTGTTTGCAATATGTTTGTATCGTGTTGTGTATTGTGTAGTGTTTTGTGTGGTGTTTTTGGCATGTTATTTTTGTATTGTCTTGTTGTATTACATACATTCATGTTCCCTTGTATTTATGTTGTCTTACCATAGGATCTTGAGTCCCAAGGATTTTTGCACTCCCCCTAGATTTATTGTCATCCTATCTCTTCAACATTTGGACAATCAACCTGTAGTTTCAGTGTAAGTTCATACTCTCACTAAAGTGGGGGCTAAATGTAGCATCGTGAATTGTCATCCTCAACAATTTCAAACTATTTTTTTCTCTCTTCTAAGTAATTGGACCTAATTATAAATCTAATGCCCTAAATTATGCATTTTGTCATCCATTTGGACACCTACCAAGAAAACCCTTTACAAAATCAAATAAAAATTTAATATTTTGCTCCTGACACTTTAAATCCTTTAAAATAGGGCCAAGACTAAGTCACCCTAAGTGACTTGGTCCCCCTATTTTACCTCCAAATTTTAATATGTTGGAGTTTGCATTTATTATTTGAATTTTAAATGTTAAATATCAGCTATTGAGATCTAATATTTGGGAAATTAAATTAAATTCCTATAAATTCCTAGTCATTTCACCATTTGAAAACTAATTGGAAAAATTTAGAAAAGGAAGAAGAAAGAGATCAAATTAAATTTTTCCAAAATAGATCTGAATTTGCGGGTCTTCAAGCATATTTTCAGATTTGATCAAGTTTCATTCAATGATTAGAGTTTGATGCCAGTAGAAGGACATGGTGGAATCTAGGTTCAGAATTTTCTCTTGGCCATTTTCTACAACCTAATGGCTTGTTTTCAAAGTTTTCTTATCTTTAAGCTTCATTCTACTTATTGCCTAAGGCAAGGTATCATTTTCCTTTAGATTTACTAAGGGTATTTGACTTTCTCTTAGGTAGATCTTATCATTGTCATTTAGCAATCCTTCTCTAATGCACTTGAGGAAGGTTTTATGCATTTTAACTCATTACAACCTTATATGCAGGCTAAAAGAATAAAAAATTGTATCAATCATTTTATTGGCTATTTATGGAGGTATAAATACCAAATCAAGCGTTCGACTGAGGAAAACTCCTACATAGCCACCCCCCTACCATTTTTTTTCTAAATTTATTGTAGGTTTGGATCCAAAGATGGAAAGTTGTAGAGAAGGAAATGGCAGAAAGATAGAGGGTTAAAGGACTACATTTTCACATCCAAAAAAATTCAAGTAGGACATAGTCACCCTAGGTGACATAGTCCTACAAAATTAGATTAAAATTTCCATGACAGGTACATAAATTTTTTCCTTTCTCAAATACGCTATCAGAATTTGTTATAGTTTCTCAATTGTTGAAAAGTTGCATTTATAGATTAGGTCATATAGTTTAATTAGGTCAATTAAATAAATTCAATTCCAATTAATTTCTAAGGGATTAAAGGATCAGATCCAAGGCTGATTGACTCACTTTCATGGTTGAAATTTTAATCGAATCCCCTTGTTGATTTGTATCCTAGTGTTCTTTGAAAAAGAATTGATGTTAGTGATATATACATTAGATATAGGATCCCTTTTTCAATTAAACAATAATCCATTCTTGGTGATGAAAATTTGTACTTGATCATGATGTTATTGATCTCTTTAGAATAAATGAATGTTCTTCACTACCCATCCTTATTTGGTGCTCGTACTGTGCATATTGCACAAAAGACTTAGGATCTCTCTAATCAATACTTTCTTCAAAAACTCCTAAACCTATTTGCTTAGTTCCTCATTCTCTACAAGATTCATCTAATGGGCTACCTCATTTGAAAAAATGCTCCTAGTACTAATTACATCTGTTGACTTATATTTTTCACTAGTGGTAATCCTTCATGAACATTATTTGATATAATATCAAGAAACTCCTATAGATCTAAACTTTTCCATCAACCAAACACATTCTTGCATTACTACATACCTTTCCTTCCACCTCCTTTAAGGTCTTGAACTAGTGAACTCCATCCAGCATCAAGGAATAATTTTTAGCATGACCATCATGTACTACACATAGATGAAACTACCATGAATTTCCTAAAAATATATTATAAGCATCCATAGGAATGATGTCACACATCACCTCATCATGCTAATTCCCATTCTTAAACTTTACTAAGAATTGATCATTGATCAAAGCTATATGGTCCTTCTACAACCATGTAATCACATATGGATGTGGATGTTTTCTCTTCTCCACCTAAGATTTGATAACCATCTCTTCTTGCACAAGATCAATAGCACTACAACTATCAATGATAATATTATAATATTTACCTTATCTCTTGCATCTAGTATGGAATACAATTTTCCTTTGAACTAACTCTTTCTCAGGTCATTCAACAAGGCTTTTCTTGTGACAAGAGCTTATCCTCTTCTTTAATATTTAGAATGCTCAAGTTTCACATATTCATCTACATGTGCAACTCAAGCAAATTACCTTCAGGTATTCTATTTGTCCTTCATTGAATTTGTGGAGACTTGTATGCGCAATGTCCTTCTCCATATTGGAAATAGGTTCCATGGAAGCCTCCTTTTTCAATTCCTCATCTACATCTTCCTCTTCCTCTTTGTTCACCATTATTTGGTCATTCAAGGATGGTAGGCATTGTTTGCTTTCTAGTTTTGATGGGTTCCAACTTCTTCATTCTTATTTTGATCTTCAATTTGACCTCCGTAGGATATTCAAGTAGTATTTCCACCACAACCTCTTCCTCTTTTCTTGCTTTCAAATCATTTTTTTTACTTCTCTTCTACCTTCATGAAAAACTGGAAGAAATCTTATATAGTAGTTATTGTGAAAAATCTTAGCTCCTCTTCAAAACTTGGTCTCAACCCATTTATGTAACAAGCTACCTTCTTCTTGTTGGCCTCAAAATGGCCTATTCTAGTTATGACCTTGTAAAAATCCTCCATGTATTATTTAAGAGACTTAAACCCTAACTTCACTCTTTATATCCTCTTCAACAACTCTAACTCATAATCAACTAGAATAAATTACTTCATCTTATCCACAATGCAATCCCACTTTGTAATCTTTTATTTTCCTCTTCAATTTTTGTATAGTTGTACCTCCTTCCACCAAATGTTGGTGTGACCTTTTAGTTTGGTTTTAGAAAACTTGACCCATTTAGGATTTTCCACATCTTTATACTCAAAGTACTCCTTCGTATCATTGATCCAACCAATCATGTTTTTTAGATTGATATTTCTAAAATAGGTAGAAACTTCTATTTTTGTTCTTTTTCCAATCTTTGAAATAGCCTTTACCAATATGATATTATATGGGTCTCTTGATACTTGTTTCTGTTGTTTTGACTATGTTTCTTGTTCAATTTTATCGTCACTTTCTTCTCTCCTTCTAGTATCATCCTCTCTGCATATTCTCTAAGAGTGCATTAATCTATCTTTAGAGGGCTATAAAACACTCCTCCAATAGGTACATTTCTCCCACCATAATTTTTTCATGAAGGAATTTTATCAAATCTACCTCACAGCCACAATCACATGTCTTGGTGCAAATTACCCCACATTTGATGGTATGTTTATGCACTCAATAACTCCTCCTTTGATACCACTTGATGAAGGGTTCATTCACACAAAACACAACAAAAAAATGTACACATGAAAATATGAATTCTTTATTTAAAATATTACTATTTACATAAAAAAATATATGAAAAGAAATAGAGGATCAAATCCTCAACATATTGTAATTGCAGCTTCATTCCCCGGTTTTCAAGAGCCTTTTTCCACTCTTTAGCTACAAATTTGATTTTAATTCATGTCTTCCCTCTTTTTGTATTACTTACCACAATCCCATCATCACTGCACTACTTTGAAATGCTAGAAAATATGTTATAAATAGCCTTGGACACCTCCAAGAAAATTTTGAAATTTGTGACTCTAAACCCCAAAAAATAGCTCAAATTTTTGGAGTCATAACTTTTGATCCAAGAACTTGATTGAATCCATTTTTCATTAAATTAATGTATTTAGACTACTCTATGATGTTCAATGATAGAAAAAGTCACCTGAAGCCTCAAAACTTAGTTTTAATAACGTTTCTAAGATTTTCAATAACATAAATAATTAATATCTTCAATTCCATAAATAATCTTGGCTTGAAACTAACCTACAATGTGCACTTTACCAATATGAAGCTTTGGGGAAAATTTTAAGTACCACGTGCTCATATGCAAACTTAATA
Source organism: Sequoia sempervirens (assembly GCA_007258455.2). NCBI lineage: Eukaryota > Viridiplantae > Streptophyta > Pinopsida > Cupressales > Cupressaceae > Sequoia > Sequoia sempervirens. The sequence continues at coordinate 47,150 of VDFB02277164.1, read as the reverse complement.
AATATAAACCATACTATTTTTAACCCTTTTGAAAATTTGATAGTTTTTCAAGCTATTCTTTAGGACTTTAAAGGAAATATGCTTCACAAGTATTCACCAAACAAAAAATCAAAAATCAAAATAAAATATTTTTTTGGGTGATGTAAGATTTCTCTTACATCTTGCTCCTACATCAAGTAGTCTACTCATCTTGGACATGATCAATATTGTGATTCTAACACTTAACAAAATCATTGCCATGTTCATGTCCCCATCATTTAAAATTTGAGCTCAAGCATTCCAAGGCTAGTAACAATGGGATCTATTTGGTACCTATTAGTGTGGGTGATGAAAATTAAAAATTACATGTCAAGGGATATGTATTTAAAGACATCATGCTAAGACATTAGTGGATCATCAAATGGTCAAAGATTTATGGACTAGAAATCACAAAAACATTAAAATCATTTCTCCTTTTGTAAGTAAATCAATCATCAATCATCCTATGTTACAATAATCAATCTATCATTAATTAACAAGTGATTCATTATCAAAGCACACACTAAGTAATTTATCTAAGACAGTCACTCACTGACTTACTTTAGCAATTAAAAAGCGAACAATAGTATTCATTGCCACTTATATTGGCATCCATTGACGCCTTCTTAACTCCCTTACTTTTACTATCAATTCAATCTAAGGGCTTGACTTCTGAATAAGAAAGTATTTCATTTTGAAATCCTTGCATAGTAAGCCACATGGTGCTCTTTAGCACCACCAAACTTTACCCTACTTCATACATAATTAAGTGAATAGATATTATAGTTTCAAAAATCAAACTATGTTTAAAATGAAATAGCATAAGTTTAAATAGAATTATATCTTAAAAATAAGATTGTTACCACGATTATATCGAAAAAAAAACTTAATTTCATTTGAACTCTCTAATTTTAATTATTTAATTATAAATTAAATTTTCATTTTCAATCATCTTAATATCTTGATTTTGTCTCAACTCTACATATCTAAAAAAAAATCTTACTATTAAATCACAAAGCCTATTCCATAAGTAGACCAAATTGTACAAATTTGAGAATAGATCCTATTTAGGTAGACCGTAGGGTCATGTAACTATTCCCAAGGTCATTGTAAACAATTGCTTATTCAATTTTACAAGAAAAACAAACTAATATCATTATTAGAGCACGGTTTGTATGCGTATAACAACAAAATTTTGAGAATGTCGAATAGCGAGGGGAAGGGTAACCATGGAAGATCTGGCAGAAACGCGCAAAAGTTGGTTGGTCGCTAATTAATAATTGGTTTAGAAAAATACCAAAAATACACGCCAATATTTTTCCATATTTTTTCTTACTGGATTGGACTTTTGATGTTCGCCGCTTAAAATTCCACACCTTATTTGACTTCATTAAAATAGTCATGAATGCATTTGATTACAAGTCATGTCGTGAGTCACTTTAATCACTTTCTTCATTTCTACAATTCAAGTAGAAATGGTGGAAATGAATGGGTGATCTGGAAAAAATTTAGTTAATCAATTATATTCATAGTCATGATTGACAAGTTTTATAAAATTGTTTTATAAAATTGATGATTGCTGGAGATAAGGAAAATAAAAATAAAGACATCTTTCTTTGTAATTTTTTTTTTATTAGATTGTAATCAAATGTATTCATTGAGATGGTTGTCAAGTCTTATAAAAGTTATGATTATTTTTATAAACAAGGAAAAAAAAGAGAAAGTCATATCTCTTGCAATTTCCACTTTATTGAGTTACTAATCAAATGCATTTAGTGATGTGATTGAAATATTATATAAAATTAATGGTTATTCTTGTAAACAAGGAAAAAGAAGAGAAAGACACCCCTCTTGAAGTTTCTACTTTAATAGATTGGTAATCAAGTGTATTCACAAACGTGATTGACAAGTTTTATAAAGTTGATGATTATTCTTGTAGATGAAGAAAAGGAAGAGAAGGTACTCCTCTTTCAATTTCTATTTTAATGTCCAAAATATCATACCCATGCTAATTCCTATTCAGTTTTGAGTTATTTCAATGTAATGCTAGGAATATAATTATATATCACAATTCATATATTTTTGTATAACATTTAGTTTTACTTTTGATTTAATTTGATTTCTTTTATTTTTATTTGTAAATATTTATTATTTATTTATTTATTCTTATTTGCACACATTTTCATATATTTTTCTTAATTTTTAAAAAATCATTCCCTCATCTATGTTTTATTTCACACCACTTGAGATCAATTCAAGGACACTCTTGAACACAAGATTTAAATAATCAAAGTCAAATTCTAAGAGTAGTATCATTTCCTATGAACTATTGTGGGCAAACTTGATACATATTTGTATAGCTCATAGCTATTCTTTCATGATAAAGACATTAATTTGTGGCATTAATCAATAAAAGGGATTACTTGAAAATCAAAAGAAATTCCCAATTACAAGGAGAGATATTTTAGGTACACTTAAATATTTTAAAAGAATAAAATCATAGCATCAAAATACACATATATGCTACTTACATGATGGTGAATGTTGTCTTAAAATATTTATTCCAAGGTATAAAACTAACTCAACACCTAAAATAAGTTGACTCTAACAATTCAATAGATTCCCCAAAGGTAATTATGAACACCACCATCCTTACATGAAACTTAGATATCAAAGATCAAAGTTAGTAAGAGGTGAAAGCATAATAATGTGTCCTACTTTTCAACCTCATCAAGTCACATAAAATAACATTTTCTAACATTCAACATATAATTATGTCAATTACACAAAATTAATTATCAATAATTTAAATACAATGTAAACTAATGATTTGTGTCTTTCTCTTTATAGATTCAATTTATATATTTAAAAAGTACTTTAATTTAAATAAAATTATATCTTAAAAATGAGATTGTTATCAAGATTATATCCCAGAAACGTAATTTAAGTTGAACACTCTAATTTTGAAATTTTCTTTTTCATTTTCAATCATCGTAATATCTTGATTTTGTCTCGACTCTAAGTATATAGAAGAAAATCTTAATAATAAATCAGAAAGTCTATTCGATAACAGATCTTGTTCAAGTAAGGTCGTGTAATAAATCACAAAGTCAGTGTAAAAGAAAAGAAAAACTAAACTAATATGATTAGTAAAGCAGGGTTTGAACGCGAAAATCCACCAAATTTGAGAATGTCAACTATGGAAGGGAAAAGCAAATGTCAATTCGTAGAACAGTCTCGCCATGTAAAACCAAAAAATACATGCCAATATTTTTTCATATTTTTTCTTACTCGACTGGACTTTTAATGTTCACCGCTTCAAATTCCACACGTTATCAGACTCCCTTAAATTACGGGTCGTTAGTGGCGAGTTGTGAGTCACGTGTCAAGTAGAAGAAAATTAATTGTAAATTCAGGAAAAGTAATCAATTCATATCATGATTGACAAGTTTTATAAAGTTGATGGTTGTTGTAGATAAGGAAAATGAAGAGAAACATATCTTTATTGTAATTTCTACTTTATTATATTGTTAATTAAATGCATTCTTCGATATGAAGTCATGATTTTTTTGGTCAATGAGGAAAAAGAAGAGAAACACACACCTCTTGCAATTTCTACTTTATTGGGTTTCTAGTCAAATGCATTCAATGATGTGATTGACAAGTTTTATAAAGTTAATGGTTATTCTTATAGACAAAGAAAAGGAAGAGAAATATACCCTCTTGCAATTTCTACTTTATAGATTGCTAATCAAATGCATTCACTAGCGTGATTGACAAGTTTTATAAAGTTGATGATTATTCTTGTAGATGTGGAAAAGGAAGAGAATACACTACTCTTTTCAATTTCTATTTTTAATGGCCAAATTTTCATACCCATGCTAATTCCTATTAAGTTTTGAGTTATTTCAATAGAATTCTTTCATATAATTTTATATCATAATTGATACATTTTTGTATTTAATTTAATTTTAATTTATATTTAATTCAATTCATTTTTTTTTTTCTAAATATTTATTACTTATTTATTTATTCTTATTTGTAGATATTTTCATATATTTTTCTTTACTTCAAAAAAATCATTCCCTCATTTAAGGTTTATTTCACACCACTTGACATCAATTCAAATTTTAAGACTAGGATCATTTCCTATGAACTATTGTGAGTTCACTTGATCCATATTTGTATAGCTCATTCCTATGCTTTTATGTATAAAGACATTCATTTGTGCCATTAATCAATAAAAGGGATCACTTGAAAATCAAGGGAAACTCACAACTACACAGAAAAATATTTTAAGTGCACTTAAATATTCAAAAACTATAAACTCATTGCATCAAAATTTACATATATGTTACTTACATGTTGGTGAATTTTGTCTTAAAATATTTTCGCCAGACTATAAAAATAACTCAGCCTAGAAGAATCAACCCTAACAATTCAATAGATTCCCCAAAGATGTTGATGAACACCATCCTAACATCTAACTTAGATATCATAGATCAAGGTTAGTAATGGGTGAAAGAATGATAATGTGTCCTACTTTTCAACCTCATCAAACTAAAAAAATAATATTTTCTATCATTCAAATATCTAATGCATGGATATTTATTACTAGTTTTTAATCAAATATTTTATTAATAATAATTTTTAATGGGTAATTGTAGATGTTTACACCCGAATTTCACCACAATGTGTTTATCTTTTTCTATTATTGAAATTAAAAATAATATATTATTGAAACAAGCATGCCAATTACAGAGAGTGCAGGAGAACTATCACATTCAACACATGGTGGGTCACTCTCCTCAAGAGGATCATCATAGTTTCCCCCATCTAAATTTATTGATTTGGAAAACATAAGGTAGCTAACTCATTATGGTCTTCTTTTTGTTCTATTTTATCCTCTTCTTCACTATCTAAACATATCACAATAGGTTACATATTAGTTCAATCAACTTGATTGTGAACACTAACATCCATATTTTTATCTAGTGATACTTTTATTCTTTTTTGTTGTAAAAAATAAGGTTTAGATTCATGGTTTGGCAAGGGGGGTGGGGTGGAGTTATGGGATAATGAAGATGAATGGGTAGGAAGTATCTCACTAAAATTTAGTTGGATGGATGGTTGGTCATTAGGTACTATTTTATGTTCTTGAACAAGTTGATGAGCCATAGCATGGCATTTTCATTTATGCTCTTTTCACTTCTATTTATTCTCACATGAGCTTTAGCTTGTGAAGGGGTAATTTAGGTGTTCCCCAACATTGGTCTATTTTTCTTAATTTGGAGGAGGAATTAAAGGGACCAATTTTGGTTGGGAGACCACCAGATTCTTATGTTTCTACCTAAAGACTAGTTTTTCTTTCAAAAGAACAAAGTTAATTACATGGTTATCCCTTGGTCCTTTATAGGATGGTGGAGAGGTAAGCACAACATACATATCATGTGATCAAGGGAGGATTCTTGGTTTGGATTGAGGTTCATTCACTACTTGTGGGGTAGGAGGTGTAAGGCCTATCTAATGTTTGATCAACTTGGTGCTACATGTAGACACACAATTCAGAGGGTGGATTCCTAACTAAAAATGCCATCTTTCATGAGAGACTTCATTTAATTATCAACTAGGGGCTCATAATATTTTGATAGTGTTGGCTCTATATATGCATTCATGGATTATAAACACACCCTATATCAATGGAGTATAGGTGATTACACATGTAGAAAAAACTATAAAATATAAAAAATGAAATGAAACACTAAATTGCAAAACAAGGGAAATAACATAAGCTTCTACTTTATGCTACGAGTACCTATCACTCAAGACTATAATTGAGGTGTGGCTTTGTTGTTCATCCCCTTGGAAATTTATTGCTCCTCCCCTTAGACATTAAAATTTTGTGCACCTTGAGGTGTTTCTCATTTGTCCCCTTAGATGTTAAAATTTTGTACACCCCCTAAGGTCACTAGTATAATTTGGTAAATAAATGAGTAGGTGACTAAAAATTTTAATCACAACAACTAAAAATGACTAAATTCTACTCATTTTTTACAAGTCAGTTATAAATGAGTAAATAAATGACTAGTTTGGTCATGGACTAAAAAATTATTTAGTCACAAAAATAAAATGACTAAATAGTTAGTCATCAAATTTAAATTAGGCAATTTTTTTAAAAAATGACTCAACCAATTATTTGCATGATGTATTCATGTGCATGATGTATTGGCATGATTATTCACGTTCATTGCAGATTCATTCGTCTCACTTGGCCTCACTTCATTCATTCATTGCAGATCTCACTTCATTCATTAGCCTAGAATGAGGTGTTTTGATTAGTTATAGTAGCTACTTGCATGGGCGATAAGGATTTAGAGAGGACCTAGAGACTTTTTGAAAATATGGGCAAGGGCAAGGAATTTAGAGCTTTCTGCAATGAATTTTATTTTTATAAGGCCCTCTGTAGCAAAAATTAGATTTGGGGATGCCCTCTATAGTGAATTCAGAGGTAATTAAAAAACCTCATTACCTACCACTATTAATAATGTTCTGCTACTGTTAATAATGTTCTTTTACAATCTTGCCACTATTCTAGTTCATAATGTGCTTGAGCTTAATATAATAAAATTTGGTTGTTAGTGCCAAAATAGAATTTCCTCAAACAATTTTGATACATTTTCACTACAAGTACAAACTATCCTTGTGCAAAGTAAACATGTGCTATATTTACCCACGCATCAAGCATCTGAACAAAAATGTTTCCTATTGTAGCTTCTTGTATCTATGTAAAAATTTCCTTTGTAGTATCTGTAGAAACCTAAATTTGGACACTTAATTTATCCAAATTTATCAATTTTCATCTAAACATTCTCTTATCTGAGTTAATTAAGTAATATTACTATTATTTAATTAATACCCTTAATTTTGCCAAATCCCTAAGGTATTTAATTAATAATTAAATACTTTACTCTTTTAATCCTCCTTTCATTAAATAAATTAAATAAATAATACATTTATTTAATTCCTCACATGTCATTTTCATCTAATCCTAATCCATCTCCTAATTTCTTCATTAGGGATGTCCACATGCCTAATCCTTGATTAGGATGTGTCACATACTCCAACTTTTGCAAGTTGGCTTCTAACCCTCATTTATCTTCTAATTATTGATTAATTAATCTTAATCAGTACCTTGGTCAACTCTCTCCATCCCCCAAGGAATTTTTAATTCTTTTTTATTCCTCCAAGAATCCCCTTTTTCCATTCATCTTCTAGAATCTTTAACTTGTCACATCAAGTCATGTGTGACAAACTCCCACCTTTTGAGAACATTGTCTTATCAACTAGATTATTCCAATCATTGTGAATTTAAAATTTAGTTTTATTCACCCAAGATTCTTCCCATCTCCCAATGTACTTGCAAGGTACTTGTCCTTCCTCCACATCATGTACTTCTTCTCCACTTCTTACACCCCATCCCCCCTTAGCCATTTCACATTCCACATGTCAAAATGTGAGGGCTTGTGAGTTCTCAACTCACTATAGCCCTTCATCTTGACCTTTTTGGATGAATCTCAACTGTTGAATTCTCTAGAGAATTCAAATTCTTCTATAAATACCCCCTCCTCAAGGGCATTTTCAACACTTTTTCATTTGAGCAACCTTATGCTGTCAATTTGCATTCTCAAGCATTCACTATCATTTGGCCATCCACTTTGATCATCTTGCATATTCAATCTAGCTACACTAAAAAGCCATCCAAGGAGCACACAAATTCATCTAAATCAAGGGCCAACCAAGGAGTCTTCAACAACAAGGAAGGTATAATCGATTTGCATTTTATTTCATCTATTTTCCTTGTTTATCACTCTTTAGGCTAATCATTGAAGTATTCTTAGTATTTTTCCACTTGCATTTTTAGTTATTTTGCACATTAGAATAGGGTAAAATTCCAAGGTACACATTTTTCGCATGCCTGGTGGGACCCACAAACAGGTTCTTGCATTTAACCTTTATTTTTACTAATTATTTTGCAGAAAAAGTCACAAAAAGGTGGAAGCGCCCTCTATTTTACCACAGAAAGGTGGAAGCGCCCTCTAATTTACCGTAGAAAGGTGGAAGCGCCCTATGTTTTACCACAGAAAGGCAGAAATGCCCTCTAATTTACCGCAGAAAGGCGGAAGCACCCTCTCTTTTACCGTAGAAAGGTGAAAGCGCCCTCTGTTTTACCACAGAAAGGTAGAAGCACCTCCTGATTTTACCATAGAAAGGTGGAAGTGCCCTCTTGTTTGCTGCAGAAAGGTGGTCACGCCCTATATCTAAAAATTTGATTTTTTCTAACAGTTTGTTGCAGTTAGGTGTATACATCATTTTGCTTAGAAGATCTTTTCTAACACTTTCTTGCAGTAGGGCATGCAACTTTTCTTTTTCAAAAATCTGATAAAGTTTCCTACAGAGGGGTGGATACGCCCTTTTATTTTTGAAAGGCTCTTTTCCTCTAACATTTTGCTACAGAAAGGTGGAAGTGCCCTCTATTTTACTGCAAAAAGGTGGAAGTGCCCCTGGTTTTGCTGCAGAAAGGCAGAAGTGTCCCTGGTTTTTCTGTAAAAAGTTGGAAGTGCCCCTGGTTTTTCTATAGAAAGGTGGAAGTGCCCTGATTTGACCATAGAAAGGTAGCTACATCCCAAAACAACACAGTTTGGAAGCATATTATGGCGTAATCGACCAAGAACGAAGAGATAGCTAACATTTGCTTGCAAGGCCATCTATTTGATCAAATTTTAAAAAAATTATCCTTGTTGTTTGAACATAGTCTAATTAGGGGGAAGTAACCTCTATTGCTTGTTGTGTTTGTTTATTATTGTGTCACCCAAGGGGGCATTAATTTGTTTTCACTTTCCCCTTGCACTTCATGTGAGCCTGGGGAGTAGTTGGAAATGGTTAGTGTTTTCTTTCTAGTGGGACTTGCTTGGGGATTTTATCACCCCAAGGGACGATTCCAACCACACGTACCGATGGGGTATATAAAGGGGAGAGAACAAAATTTGTACCCCAATCTAGTCATGTCATAATTGGCGGAGCATCGAAGCTAGGGTGATACCTAGATAGACGTGAAGAGTTGGTCCGAGCCTTTCAGTATATCACTGGGGTTCCCGACTCATGCTTGTGACAGGCTAGTGTTCACAATTGTGCCTCACGTACTAAGAGTATATCGAGGACTCCCTAGAAGCCTTGTGCATTCTAGATTAAGACCTTTCCTGGCCATACCCTTAACATTAATCATAGGATTGTGCTTGCTTGAAGTGTTTTCTTGTGAAAAACCCATGAAATATTTGATACACTGGCCTTATTTTATCATTTTGAGTCCTTGCCATAGCCATTGCCATCAAAACCAAGCTTTGTTTTACCATAGAAAGGGGGAAATACCCTTTGTTTTACTGCAGAAAGGTAGCAATGCCCTCTTTTTTACTACAAAAAGGCGGCAACGCCCTTTGTTTTACAACAGAAAGGTGGAAGCACCCCTAATTTACTAGAGAAAGGTAGAAGGGCCCCTAATTTACTACAGAAAGGCGGAAGCGCCCCTGATTTACTGTGGAAAGGTGGAAGTGCCCATGATTTATTGCAGAAAGGTGGCTACACCCCTAATTTTCTGTAGAAATCTGGCTACGCCCCTGATCTACTACAGAAAGCTGACTACGCCCTTGATTTTACCACAAAAAGCTGACTATGCCCCTTTAACTTCCCGGGGCCATCATTTACAAACTGTATGTCGAATTGACTTTGTTTAAAAACCAAAATTGCTCAATTTTTTGAGCTCTATCTAGTGGTACCTTCCATTTCCTCCTATCAATAATTTGACCATCCCAAGGTGGCCATGCCCCGCATCGCGGGGTGGACACGCCCCTAACTTCTCGAGGCTGTCATTTACAAACCGTGCATCAGATCAACTTCATTCAAAAACCAAAATTGCTCATTTTTTTGAGCTCTATCTAGTGGTACCTTTTTTTTCTTCCTATCTAATCAAACTGATCCATTCCTCTAATCAAATTCATCTAATCATCTAATTAATCTAATCACACCAATCCTATCGAATTCATCTAATCATCTAATCAATCCAACCACAACAATCCTATCAGGTTCATCCAATCACAACTATCCAATCAACATCATCCAATAATCTAATCCTATCTAATCAAACCAATCTAATCCTTTAATCAAATTCATCCAATCATCTACCTAATCCAACCATTCGTCTACCCAATCCAATCAATCATTTTCCCCATCCAAATCCCTTAAACATCATTTTAGAAGTTATTTTCCAAATTGACCTAGGTGTTTGAATCCAATCATCATCATCAACATCTACTTAGGATTGTCATCCATCCTAAGATAATCATCACCATCGGCCCTATCAATTCACTTTCAATCTCAAGGTGGATTCAGTGTCGTAATCATCTGTTTGTGCTTTAAATCGATCAATCATCAATCTATCTTATCCAATCCAATCTAATCACATCCCTATCCAATCACCTTTGACCCTATCAATTTGGTTCTATCTTGAAGCAAATTTGGTGTCGTAATCAAATCTGATAATCAAAGTCAATCCCATCACATCATCCAATCATCCTAATCTGAGCTTTAATCCAATCCTGATCTGAGCTTGACTTAAATCCCAATTTGAGCTTTCATCCATCTCCATCCAAAATATTTGTTCCATTCTATTTATGCTTTCATCATCATGAACCCTTATCCTCCATCAATAGTAGTCAAGGGAAACCCTAATTACGTTGACGACGATAATGAAAGTCTTGTCGATCAAGAGGTATATGGCATAGATCCCCTTGACACTCTCATCTCTAGTAAGCTTTCTCCACCCACTTTCCAAAATCCAATTACTCTTCTGAGCTATCCCATTATGCCTTCATCCATGCCTAATCATGTTCCTTATGCTACCTTTGATAAGGGGTATCCAGTACCTTCCCCTTCCCCATCTACATCATCCTCTTATTCAACATCTACATCCTCTTATGGTAATTTTCCATCCCAATACTCCTATTACAATTCCCCATCCATGTCCCCCTATCGTAATCCTCTTTCCCAATCTTCCCATACTAATCCTACATCCACACCCTTTTACATTAATCCTACATCCCTGACTCCTCATCCTAATCCATCATCCCAATACCTTTATTATAATCCATCACCCACATCTTCATGTTCCACTATACCACCTATATCCTCTTGTCCTAATCCACAGTCCATGTCCCCCTATCCTAATTCACTCCTCCAATATCCTTACCTTAACCCTCCATCCAATTGTAGTCCTCCATCTACTCCTAGTCCTCCATCACATCCCATTCATCCATCTACTCCTAGTCCTCCATCTACTCATAGTCCTACATTCAATCCCATTCCTACATCTAACCCTAGTCCACCAATCCATAATCCCTCATCCATTTCTACCACCCTAGCCAAGCCAACCATATGCAAGTCTCTCATTTCAGAAGTTCTCCAAGGACTCATTACAAAGAAGCCATCCCCAACTCCACATCTTGAAGTCATGGAACCATGCCATCTAGATCCATCATCCACGGTCACTAGTGATGAGACCCTTCTCCATACCACACCTATTATTGATGTTACCACCCTTAGTACTGCTCAAACCATTGAAACCATTGAACCCACTAAATCCATTGAACCCCCATATCCTACTCCAAGAACCACCGAATCCATCAAAGACAACCAAATCCAATCCACTCCTCCCACCCCTAGTAGCACCAAAACCCATTCCAATGAACCTCATGAATCTTCCATCCCTCCATCTTCCCCACTTGAAGAGTCCCAACAAGACTCCATTATCATGCCTCCCGCACATGATGAGTCACTCCAAGAGCCTAATCCAAAGCATGCCAACATATCCCCTTCTCCAGATCAAGATCCTACCATCCCATCTATTCTACCTCAAGATCTCAGTCTCCCATTCATTCCATCCCATGATCCTCTTGTTATTCAAGATTTCACCGCTTCATCCCCATCTGCATCACATGAGCCTACTACCACAAATCCAGATCATATCATGGCCCCTACTCCCTTTCCTGATGTTTCCACCCCATCATCTCCATCTCATGATCCTCCATCACCCCTATTCCATATCCCCTTGGTCCTCTCACATTCCTCCATGGTGGTCTCCTCGCAGAAGAAAAGCAAAGCATATACACCAACCCTCCTCTTCCACCTAATAATGGACTCGCATCATTCTTCCAAAATAACAAAAATCCTATCCTAGATTGAATGCTTAAGAGAATGAACTATCAAGGAAAAGGTTTAGGCCTTCATCAGCAAGGTATTATAGAGCCCATCCAAGCTAAAGAACATTTGTATATGCGAGGTCTTGGATGTACTACTCACGACTCGCAATCCAAAAATGTTGGTGCAATCTCCACATATCTTCCCTGATCCTCTTCTAAAAAGATAAAAGGATCCTCCCATAACCCCACCAGATCGTTTGTTGCCATGCCCCCTCCATCATATTGCTTCAAAACAACCATCCATATTCCTCCTTCATCCGCTCCATCCATTTTGGGTCCATACATTCCCTCGACCCCCATCACATATCCTCTAGGTCCTAAGTCTATTTTGGCCCTTATATCCAAAAGTCGCCTCCTCCATCTCATCCTATTATCCATCCATCACCTATCCATGTCACCCATCATAACTATCCCACTCTCATGTTCCCTAATTAGGATCAACAAAGGCATGTACCTCCTCTATCCACATATCATCCTCAAAATCCTACCTCCATCCCTCCATTCATATTCCCTCCATATCATCCATGCGCTCACACCCATCCCATTGCTACTAAAAGTACTTTGGATGCCAAAGTACAAATGCATCAATCTAAACACCCACATTAATCAAAATCTCCTCATGTCCCCCCTAAAAGACATGGTAAAGAAAATAAAAATCAAATCCAATATCAAAATCAAATCCATAGGTCACAAAGGCCCACCAAAGGAAAAATAAAAACCATGTGGATCCCAAAGAAAATAAATGAAGCCCCCATAAACACATCCAGAGTTGCTACTCCAACAGATAATCATGAAAATACTCCATCTCCTAAGTCTATTTTGGGTCCTTATGTCCCAAAATTTTCTATCACCTCTCCTCCATTATCTCCACATCCTCCATTACACTCTCCATTATCCCCACATCATCCAACTATTAATCCTCCTATCCTTTCACACCCCCCACCACCTTTGCCAATGTTGGTCCTGAACACACCTCCCCATCATACGTTTACTACATCATTCCATTCATACACTTTCCAACATCCCATCCATTATCCCACATATCTCCCCCATCAAATCCCTTTAATACCCACCCTTGCATAATTCCTCCATTGTCCTAACCATGTTGTACCAACATCCGACAGTCACTTCAAAACCTAGGCTCTTAATACTGCATATGGAATTCGATGCTTGAGTCCTTCACCCATATCCTTATCACATGTCTACTACATCCACTTATCCACCTCCCTATACTTATCCATCTCCACCCACATTTTATCCAAAAATCCAAAGAAATTGAAAAAAGTAGAAAATGGTTAATAAAATAAAATAGTAAAGAGAAATCATTCGTCCATTGGTGAAAACTTGGCAAACAAGCACCTTGGATAGGTACCATGATGAAAACCTAGTAAACAGGCGTCATGCGTAAATCCTCTATCCAGTTTACTTCTGCAATTGGGGGCACTTGCATCCCTTTCCCCCACCTCCTTCATCCCACCTATCTTACACATCCTTTATATCACTCCCTCCATCCTCCTTGTGATCTTGATATAGCTAGGAGCAAACATATATACATGCTTTGGACACCTCTTGGCATACTTACCCTTCATCCATATGCTACCATCGGTATCCCTTCCTTATTCCAGCATCCTACATTCATCAAACTACCTTGTCCACCCATCCTATCCTCCTCTAGCTATCCCCTTTATCTTCCCATCCACTCGTCTTTCACCCCTTTTTCCTTATCACACATGACATATCTAGCGTGGAGGAATCTACTTCCTTTGTGATGTAAGTCCTTGGAGACATCATTCATCAATCCTATCTAACTTTTCATCTTCCCATCCTTATCCTCCTACCCATCCATCCAAACAATCCCTTTCATATCCCCATCCTTATCTTCCTATCCATCCATCCAAACAATCCCTTTCATGTCCCCATCCTTATGCCCATCCTTATCCTCCTATCCATCCATCCAAACAATCCCTTTCATATCCCCATCTTTATCTTCCTACCAATCCCTTACATCTCCCTATCCTAGTCTTCTCATCCATCCAAACAATCCTTTCACCCTCCTTATCCTTCTCCATCCATCCTAACATCTATCCATCTATCTAGCCAATCCCCTTTATTCATCCAATCTCTTCTATCCCCCATCCTTGTCTTCATATCCATCCACCATCGCATCCTTTTCCATCTCCCCATTCTTATCTATCCATCTACCTAGCTAATCCCCTTAATCCATTGAATCTCCTCTACCCCCCATCACATCCTTGCCATATCCCCATCCTTATCTTCCTATCCATCCCTACCTCTATCCCCCATCCCTTTCATCCCCCATCCCTATCTCCCTACTTCATTTCTCTCTATCTCCATCCCATCTCATAATCCCTTGATATTGGTATTTGGCTATAGGCCTCCCCCCATGCAACCCAATGCCATTTATCTCACCGTCATCACCCCTGCTTCTCTTGCACATTTTTCCAATCCCCTATCACTTTTCATCACTCATCTATCTATCATATCATCCTCCCAAGTCATTTTAATGCTTTGGATAACTATCACACCCTTGAGCTTAATGTGATCGTCAACATCCTATCCAATCCAACAGGTCTATCCTATCTTGTCGTATCGGTCCCATCTTTTTATCCACTTATCCTATCATCTTATCATCCTTTATCCATTGTTTTCCTTTGGTCTTGTTGAACTACGTTGCCCTTACACTTTCACGTAGGCAAGGTCAATCATTTGATCTGCCCCTGGGGTTCCATCATTGATCTTCATTGTCCACTTTGTTCCTTTTCCCCATCCTATCTTTATCATCCATCAAAGTCTTCATCTTGGTCAGTCGACAGCCTTTTACCAAACTACGAGGGCTCTGTGCTTTCACGTAGGCAAGGCTAATCTTTGATCGGCCCCCAAGCCCCTAGTTCTTTAGGGTGTGTCAGTCCCATGTCTTGTCTTCCTTGTGTCGTGTCATCAAGCTATGCCCTTATCTAGCTAGTTCTTCACAAACAAGATCCGTTAGTATCAGCAGATCTAATCGATTTTGAACATCCCGCATCATAATGATCTTTTAGTTTAGTATCCATAATTTGTCTTAGTAGGATGCATCCTTCCTAATAGACCTCATTAACCCCATCCATCCCTTTGATCCTATGGCAAAGGACGTTTTTAAATTGATTGTGATCTTTTTGATGCTTTTGGTTTTTGTTATCATTTGCGCTCCCTATCACACCTCGTCATAGTCACCTTGGTCCATCATATCATGGTGTGCTATGACCGGTCATCATAGGGGTATATCTTGATCTTTTATTGATGTTGTCTGCTAGGTTGTCCCATGTAGTACCCACCAAGATCCTTGTGATTTTGTGTTACGTTGGGGCATCCTTTTGTGCTTGCGGTTATCCCAATACCTGGCTTGACCAAAGTCTTTGTCACTTTGGGGTGTTGGGATAGTCTTTTGTCTGTTGTGTTTATTTTCTGCATTAGACACTAATCTGCCTTGGTCCTTCATACCTTGGTGTATCATGTCTTATGCTATAGCAAAAATCAGTGCTCTGAAGATGGAAAATTACATTTAGAATTGCATTTCATTTTCCATTTCATCATCTTGAATGTATCCCCCATCCCTTCATCCTTCTTCACAATCCCCCCATCCCTCCATATTTTCTATCTATTCCCTTTCTTTCTCCCCTCTTATTCTTTTGCCCGACTCTGCTACCAGGGCGGCTTTGCCCTTGGCCAGGGTGGCTCCACCTGCTGGCGGGGCGGCTCCGCCTCTGGGCAGCACTGCCTTCTGCTGGGGCGGCGCTGCCCTTGACCGAGGTGGCTCCGCCCCTGGGCAACTCCACCCTCGACTGGGGCGGCTCCGACCCCGGGTGGCACCGCCCTCTGTTAGGGCAGCTCCACCCCCGGGCAGTATCGCTCTTGACAAGGGCGGCTTCGGCCCCGGGTGGCAACTCCCTCTGCCGGGGTGGCTCCGCCCTCAGCCGAGGCGGCTCCGCCCCCAGGCGGCACCGCCCTTTGCTAGGGCGGCTCTACCTTCTCCCTGGGTGGCTCTGCCCCCTGGTGGCTCCGCCTGCTTCTGGGGTGGGTCCACCCTTGGCCGGGGCGGCTCCGCCCTTGACAGGGGCGACAGCATCCGCGTGCGGGGTGGGTACGCCCCTACCTCGTCAGCCTTTAACCCCCAAAAATTCACATTTTTTATGGTTTTTTTTTTAAAACTAATCTCGACCCATTTTCTAATTTCCCCCCATCATCAAAACCCATGTGTTGAAATTTTAAACATTTATCAAAAAAACATATTTTCGAAGGTTTTGATTTTTACACCAAAACTTCGAGAGGCCATAACTTTTGACTCGAGTGTCCGTTTGAGTTGAAATTTGACGGGTGGTTGCATTATTTGACGGGTGGTTGCATTATGAGATAACAAGTGGATTCCCAACTAACTTCATAGAAGTCTGTTGCCACATTTTCGGGGCCTCAAACTTTCATCTTAACCCTCAAAATCCCAATTTAGTATTTTTTTCCAGCATTTTGAAAAATTGTTCACTCAACTCGAAATGCATATCTTGAATTTGAGATGTTAGTTGGCAATTCATCCTATCTCAATATTGGGTATTTCTTGGAAAAAAATTGGACTCCTAAAAATATATTCACGAGGTTTCCTAAAATGGCAAAATTTGAATTTTTTTGAAAATTGCCTAATTGGGAAAAATCTGATTGTCAACACTTTACGTCCTTGAAATCCCAGAAATTGGTGTAGAATCAATCCAATCATATCCTTCAATCATTATAGTCTTCAATCCAATCCTCATCTGAGCTTTAATGTTATCCCAATCTAAGCTTAACCAAACCCCTAATCTGAGCTTTAGTCCATCTACAGTCCAAATCTTTGGATATCAAACCAAATCTTAAGATCCTTCTCTCCATCTCACATATCAATATTCTCCTCATTTGTCCAATCTCACACAAATAACCTAATAAAATCCTTGGTCTTGTCCCTAGTCTCGTTACCAGCCTTGACCCATCATCATCATCACCCATTAGTATCCTTCCCTCTCCCTTTGGTGTTGTTTTGGGATGTATCCTTCCCTCATCAACAACACTTTCATCATCATCATCGGGAGGTATTCTTCCCTATCCTTTAGTTTTTTCTTGGGATGTATCCTTCCCTCATCAATACCACTTAGTGGGATGTTTCCTTCCCTATCCTCGTGTTGTTTCGGGATCCTTCATTCCCTCATTGACAACACTCCATCCATCATCAACCCATTTTGTCTTGCACCTTGACTGGGGCAACATCACCTTTTGTCCTAAAATCCATTTGTGCTTCATCCATCTCCTATCGCTTCTCCTTCTCTCTTGTCCATCACTTCGCATCATCTCCCTCATCTCATCTATTTCGAGAGCACACCCGTGTTCTCCTGAACCCGCATGTCCTCTCGAGGGGGCATCCTTAATCCATCATCCTCATCTTCATCCCCATCATCTTTTTTTCCCAAGCAATCCTTCGATGACTGGGGCATGTTTCCCAATCTAACCATATTCTTCTAGGTTCTATATTTTAATATTCTTTGAAATGATGCTACTTCATAGCACCATCCCAAAGAGGGGAAAAATGTAGACACCTAAATTTGGACACTTAATTTATCCAAATTTATCACTTTTCATCTAAACATTCTCTTATCTAAGTTAATTAAGTAATATTACTATTATTTAATTAATACCCTTAATTCTACCAAATCCCTAAGGTATTTAATTAATAATTAAATACTTTATTCTTTTAATCCTCCTTTCATCAAATAAATTAAATAAGTAATACATTTATTTAATTCCTCACATGTCATTTTCATCTAATCCTAATCCATCTCCTAATTTCTTCATTATGGATGTGCACATGCCTAATCCTTGATTAGGATGTGTCACATACTCCAACTTTTGCAAATTGGCTTCTAATCCTCATTTATCTTCTAATTACTGATTAATTAATCTTAATCAGTACCTTGGTCAACTCTCTCCATCCTCTAAGGAATTTTTAATTCCTTTTTATTCCTCCAAGAATCCCCTTTTCCCATGCATCTTCTAGAATCATTGACTTGTCACATCAAGTCACATGTGACAAACTCCCACCTTTTGGGAACATTGTCTTATCCGCTAGATTCTTCCAATCATTGTGAATTTAAATTTCACTTTTATTCACCCAAGATTCTTCCCATCTCCCAATGTACTTGCAAGGTACTTGTCCTTCCTCCACATCATGTACTTCTTCTCCACTTCTTACACCTCATGCCCCCTTAGCCACTTCATATTCCACATGTCAAAATGTGAGGGCTTGTGAGTTCTCAACTCACTATAGCCCTTCATCTTGACCTTGTTGGATGAATCTCAATTGTTGAATTTTCTAGAGAATTCAAATTCTTCTATAAATACCCCCTCCTCAAGGGCATTTTCAACACTTTTTTCATTTGAGCAACCTTATGCTGTCAATTTTCATTCTCAAGCATTCACTATCATATGGCCATCCACTTTGATCATCTTGCATATTCAATCTAGCTACACCAAAAAGCCATCCAAGGAGCACACAAATTCATCTAAATCAAGGGTCAACCAAGGAGTCTTCAACAACAAGGAAGGTATAATCGATTTGCATTTTATTTCATCTATTTTCCTTGTTTATCACTCTTTAGGCTAATCAATGAAGTGTTCTTAGTATTTTTCCACTTGCATTTTTAGTTATTTTGCACATTAGAATAGGGTAAAATTCCAAGGTACACAATATCAATTTGACCTCTTTCATCTAGCATAATGGCTGCTCCATTTGTAGCATAAGCATTTCCTAGTTTCTATGCCAACACTTTACAATATATTTCTCTAGCTTTATCAAGATGTTGTGCTTCCACCTTTGGATCCCTCCTCTCATTGAACAATATTAGCCTGTAAAAAAGATTTTCTTTTTCAATATCATGTAGTTGTTCAAACAACCTAGCAAGATTAAATAGTGTTGTGACTTTATCCCATGGTAACTCAAGTGAAACACCACCTTCTTCTAGTCGATGGAAGAATTTCATATCCTTAAAGAGCACATGAAAAACTACAAAATTAGCATTGGGGATTTTATTTATGAATTCAACCCAATTGTCATTTCCTAATGCCTTCATAAAATTTTGTTCAGCCAACTCTAGTTCATTAGAATGAAGAACCCCAATGTTTTTAAACAATTGAATGGGCACTTCTTCTCTGCTCTTCTTTAGAAGAGGCTTTAGTGTCTTAAGAGAATCTAAGGCTGCACTAGGTTCCGACAATATGAATAACTCACCAATCTTGATAAATGCATGGGAATTAGGTGGATCTATGCAAGTTTCCTTTCTTAAAATTTTCAAAGCCTTCTCTTCCAACCCTTGCTAAGCATATATATGTCCTATAGCTTCTAAACTCTCATAGTTCTCAAGGTGGACCTCCAAAACCTTTTCAAAATTTGAGAGAGAACTCTTAATATCTCCTAGCTTCAATTGAATCTATCCACAAAATCATGTGGCCTCTGGCTTTCCTTCATTGATGTCATGTAGTAGTAGCCAGTGGTGTCATAATCACCTTTAGTATGATAATATCGTGCAAGATTATAATATAAAAGAGATTTCATGACAGGGTGGTCAATTGAAACAAGAGTTGTTTCAATCAGCTATTCCACAAGAAAATGTTGCTTTGTAGTGAAGAAAAAATGGTTTGCTAAATGATTCAATGCCATTGCTCAATATAGGTATAATTCAAAGGCTCTATGCATCTTTTCCATTCCTTCATGAAAACTACCTTTTTCACTAATTGTGAGAATCCTACAAGTAAAAAATGCACTAAACTGACCACAAATATTTATGTAGAGGTATAACATCATTTCCTAATGCCTCCATAAAAGTTTGTTGAGCCAACTCTAGTTCATCACGCTAAAAATGAAGAACCCCAATTTGTCTAACAATTGAATGGGTACTTCTTCTCTTCTCTTCTTCGTAAGATACTTTGGCATCTTAAGAGAATCTAAGGCTGCACTGGGGTCTAACGATATTAATAACTCACCCATCTTGATAAATGGATGGGTATCATGTGGATCTATGTTAGTTACCTTTATTAAAATTTCCAAATCCTTCTTTGCATGCCCTTGTTGAGAATATATATGGCCTACAACTTTTAAGCTCTCATAGTGGTCAAGTTGGACCTCCAAAACCTTTTCAAAATTTGAGAGAGAACTCTTAAGATCTCTTAGCTTCAATTGAACCTATCCACAAGATTTCATGGCGTTTGGCTCTCCTTGACTGATGTCATGTAGTAGCGGCCAGTGGTGTCATAATCACCTCTACTATGATAAGATCGTGCAAGATTATAATATGAATGAGATTTCATGAGAAGGTGGTCAATTGAAACAAGAGTTGTCTTAGTCAACTACTCCACAAGAAAATGTTTCCTTGTAGTGAAGAAAAATTGGTTTGCTAAATGATTAAATGCCATTTCATAGTACATGTATAATTTAAAGCTCTAAGCATCTTTTTGATTCCTTCATGAACACTACCTTTCTCACTAACTATGAGAATTCTACAAGTAAAAAATGCACAAAACTAATCACCGAGATTTGTCTAGAGGAAAAACATCATTTCCTTATGCCTCAATAAATGTTTGTTGAACCAAATCTAGTTCATCATGCTCAAAATGAAGAACCCCAATTTTGTTTAACAATTGAATGGGTACTTATTCTCTACTCTTGTTCAGAAGAGACTTTGGCATCTTAAGATAATCTAAGGCAACACTTGGGTCTAACGATATTAATAACTCACCCATCTTGATAAATGCATGGGAATCAAGTGGATCTATGTGAGATTCCTTTCTTAAAATATCCAAATCCTTCTCTGCCAGCATTTATTGAGCATATATATGGCCTACAACTTTTAAGCTCTCATAGTTCTCAGGGTGGACCTCCAAAACCTTTTCAAAATTTGAGAGAGAACTCTTAAGATGTCCTAGCTTCAATAGAACTTGTCCACAAAATCTTGTGGCCTCTGGATTCCTTGATTGATGTCATATAGTAGTGGTCAGTTGTGTCATAATCACCTTTACTATGATAAGATTGATGGCAGTTTCCAATTTTTGCAAAATCTGAAATGCTCATATTAAAACCCTAGGAAATTTATCTAAAAATATTTGTTACATCTAATACAGGGTTCTTATATGAGGTTTAGGTTTTTTTCTCAATGTTCTATTTTGTTGTTAATTGTGTAATGTCTGTTGCTGGTCACAAAACGTTAAATTTTCATGTCATCATGTGACTGACCCTTCTCATGTCTAGGTTTGAATCACCCGTCTCTATAGGGTTAGGGAAAGGGATCTTTTTTATCATTACATTCTTTGTTTTGTGTGATTCCAAAGTCTTGAACCTACTGTTCTCATGTCACCCTAGAGAAGTTCCCTCTTTAGAACAATTTATGAGCACGTGCCTAAAAAACTTTCACTTAAGTTTCGATGGCCCTCATAGTTGTATCGTTCATCGATGATTTATTCATGGGTCTACACCTTGAATTAACGACGAGCAATGAACAGTTCCTTCCTTTGATATTGCTCATCACTAATGGCTTTTAATCCTTCAAATTTGTAATAGCAATGAGCGATGTCCTTAGCCTTATGTTCTTATCACTCATTGTGAATGGCCATTGAAAAGAAATACATGAAGTAGTGATGAGTGATATGATGTGGTACTATGTGATCTTGGATATGTTTTAAAATGTAATTCTTGCATTAGCGATATTTGATGAACCATATAAATGTTGTAAGCCATTCATTGCTAATTGTTTGCATAATATATGAGGTGAATTAGTGATAAACAAAGGCCTTATCGTTCATTGCGAATTCATTTCAGAACTTAGGTTCTAAATTAGCGATAAATGATGAATGCCTTTGAAAAAGGGTGTTTCTTTATCTAATTTGATATAATCATATGGGTGATATATTTTGTGCCATTTGTTTTATGCAAGTGAATGTGTCCAAGATCTGGTACCTTCGCAATTTATCTCTCCTCCCCGATGGGATCCTAGGCATGAAGTTTGAATTAGAAAGGCATGATGAAGGGACAAATGTGACCAGAAGTTAGGCCAAAGAATCAAAGGCTAAACGTCATCACAAGAATGTTTGCATCATTGATTGAGTCAAGCGACGATGAAGTGAATTAGTGACAAGTGATGACCATTAATGAAAGGGGTAATGTGGCAGGATCGTGGGGATCTCGTGCAAGGAAAACAAGGAATTAGTGAAAAAACTAGAGGACTATTGTTAAAGTTTTAAAGTAGAATGATCCAACGGATTGTAAATAATTACATGAGTAACTTCATCACTAATAGCACCTCATAATATGGGAAAAATCAGCAATGAAGTGTACAAAGAAATTTTCTCTCTAAGAAAAATCAGCCTTATGTACTTTGCCAATATTAATGAAGAGCATTGATTAGGTTGGTGATACATGCTAATTGTCAGGACACATAATTAATCAAGGTTAGAGAATAACACGTCAATGTTTGAGATAGCATCGCTATTTTCAAGGAGCAAGTTGATAATGGTTGAAAAATAATGCTCATGGCCACCTTAGATGAAATTTTAATTTCTCTAACATGAATGGCCCAAATTCAGAGCCAAACTAATAAGTCACCAATTTTCTCATGCAAGGAGTTTTGCATCATTAATTCTACATTCTCAAAATTTCTATTTAATGAAGGATGATCGACGATTATTCTCACTATCTTTTCAGTCTGCAATATGTGTGGGGAAAAGTGTGAAGGGTTGTTGGTCTGTCTGTAGTAGAATTTTCTCATCCTGGGTGGGTTGGTATGAAATTGAGTTCTTTGGTCTACTTAGGACTTTTATTTCTTGAACTAGTTGTAATTATTGGGATTTTGGTGATTTTCTTGTGGGTGTTGAATCAAGAAACCTTTTAATTATCATTTTGCTAGCTCTAACAAAATGGGAAAAAATGGTGCAAAAATTCTACATGTTAGAAGGTCTAGTTGATTAAGTATGTTTGACTGCCATGAAGCCATGACTAAGCGGGAAGCCATGGTTTCCCCTAAAGTTTCAAAGGGAAAAAGGAGGGATAGAGGCCATAAAAGAAGTTAATTGTGTAGAGTACTTACTACTTGAGGAATAGGACCCTTCTAGGAGAGGTGACTGAGGTTAAAGGCAAGGAACTAGTGTTGCCAGTGAAGAAGGCCAAAAAGGAGTGAAGCTATAGGACCAACTTGGGAAAACATAATTCTCTTATTGTGCTTTCTAATACTCCTTCAGATGTTGAAGGTAATACAAACTCAGACTATGGCCGATACATCCATTCTCTAGTTCCCTATAATAGCTTTGATGATGACATGTTCATAATCCCTCCAATTGCAACAAGGACCTAGAGTGGTTGGGCATTTTTGGATGTTGATGACTCTAAATAGGGCATTGCTTAGTTTTAGTTTTTGATGACACCATGTTCTTTGCATAGGAGGTATTTGTTTTCATGTGTCCATGGTTTTTCTTTTTTCCCTTGCTGATGTGGAAGTCTTTGAGAAGATATGGTTGAAATATTTTTTGTTTCAAACAACAAGTGTTGTGATAATGACTACTCATGTTTTACACATGCCTTTTTCCTTTTTGTCCTCCCCTATTCTCAAATGATTACTTATGAAACCGCTTGGGAGTTCTTCGAGGAGTCAATTGAAATTAGTTTTTTGAAATGAACTCAAATGAAAGTAAAATTGTATTTTATCCAAGTGCTTGTTGCTTCCTTGCTTATATAAAGGGGATTTCATGGCTAAAAAGAGAGAATTCAAAATTTTGAGTCTAGAGGTGGTTACGGTAAATACTATGTTGTAAAAGTAGAATAGAATGTAAATGGATACTCTAGTAGATATATCAAAGGGAAATTTTAGATGAAAGTTATATTGCATATGAATCTTAAATGTGGTTACAAAGAAATGTTAGAAATGAAGAATAATTTTGGTTTCCAACTATTGCTCTCTTATTTGTTTTCTATCAAAGTTATGAATGAAGGTGTCAATGGTAGTTTCATTTGTCATTTTATCATTTGCAAAAAATGTATGAATTCTTTTTATGCTTCAGTTTAATGAACTGATTAAATACTAAAATGAACTCATGAGTTTGTAAGAAAATGATATAGGATTAAGGAAGTGATATTTTGCAGACACAATGAGTTAGATGTTACAAAGTAACATTCTAATAGTCCATTTATTTTTGAAGTTCAATTAGAATTGTATTACCAATTTATTACGAGTCATAACTATTCTCCTATCTTAGATAAGGCACTAATTTTTTCATTAGTATATATTATATTTGGTTGAGCTAGTATTGAATTAGGCCTAGGATTCAAGATGAAGAATGATACAAAAAATACTTTAAGCTACATTGTCCCAATTTTAAGTAGGTAATTGCAGTCCTTGAAACAATTAATACTTTTATCTATGGTCTTTCAAGCCTTTGCTAAGATAATTTTCCTAGATATTGTATCTGTGTGAAGAAATACTCTTGACCTAAAGTGAGATATTATGAGAATGCTTGGGATTACCCTCCCTGGGTCTCACAAATCCCGAAGAGAAGAAGTGAAGTACTAGTTACTTCCCTTAGGTATTGGCCAATACTCAAATTACCTAATAATTAATTTGTGGCAAGCTCATAGGTTAGGATTGAGATTAAGTTTGGTTCTAAAAAAATAACCAACAGAAATGGTGACTCTGTTGGGGAATAACTTTGCATCTCTTATGCAAAATTGTTGAAGACCATTTGAAAGGAGTCAAAGCAAACTGAACATCTGGTTCAAAAGTTGAAGAATTTATAGATTTGCAAATTGATTTGTGTCAGCCCAAAATTCATAATGTTGTGAAGTGACTCTACTAGAAGAACTCAGATAAAGATAGCCTTCAAGGGTTTTCCTCTTGTTAAAGAGGTGGCAACTCTTCTATAATTTTTATCACATGAAGGGTGGGTGTTTTGTATTGTAACCTGAAAGTGCTCTATTCAATGATGTTGTAGCAACTGGAGGTGTGAAGGTACATAGCTCTCTATATATTTCAATTTGTTGAACCTATAATATTAAAAGCTAGTATAGTTCCATTCAAAGTGTTTGTCTAAAGAATTCACAAAATGGCTAATATGGATGGTTAGAGTGAAGTTGTATATCTTAAGAATTACCATTCATTTGCATTATCACATGTTAAATGCCCATGTTACTACCATATTGGAAATTGTCTCAATGATCTCTCATACTTTCATGGTTGCAATTATGTATAATTCATTAAACCCTAGTTTGCATATGTCTATGGATTATCAAGGAGAAATAACCATGTCACTAGAAACTTGGATGCATATTGTCAAGAAGCTTCATAATTCTGAAAATCCTCATATAGTTGATATTAAAAAGTGCATGCATTCAAGTATGAAAAAGCTTAGGATAAGGCCAGAATGGAAAGTTGTGTTTAAAAGGGGAGTTAAAGAGATGATTAAAAGGTGCCTAATGGCTATGCAAACCAAGTTAGGAGGTAGTCATACTAGATCTACTAGCCAAAGTACTACAACTTTTGTCAATTCTTTTGACCCATTGTATCACTAATTAGACTTGTCATGGGTTGATTATAAGGTTAAAAGTATTCCATCTCAAGTATATAAGAAAATTCCTAGATTTAATGGATATAATGTGTGTGGAGGAGATGCACATGTCCAAATTTTTTTTAGCTTCATGGTGAAATATTCATTAGAGGTTAGGATATGTGGATGAGATTTTTTGTTAGATATCTTGAAGCTAGAGCTAGGTTCTGGTACTTAAGTTTTCCTAAGAAGTCCTTTCCTTGCTGGGATAATCTAGTGGATGCTTATAGGAAAGAATTTTCAAAAGAACCCTTTGAATTTTTCACAAAGTTAAAATAGATGAAGAAGTATGATAATGAGTCAAGCATTGCTTTTAGTCATAGATTTTTTGTTTCTCTTGCGCTAATCCCTGAAAGTTTTAGACATAGTACACCAGATTACATTCATACGTATTTTGAAGATTTTGAGGAGGGATCTAGTGTATTATTGAAAGATTTCAAAATATTGAGTATGCAGATGGCTTACACTTGTTTAGATAATATGGAGAAAGTAAGGAATGAATATGTGCAAGATCCATTGTCTTTAATTGTGGGTAAACATGTTCATTAAACCATCAGTTGTATGAATACAAATGATCAAATACCCCTAGTTTTAGGTAAAAATAAGTGCATTCTTGAGAAGGAAGAAGTTAAGAGTGATGCAATATCACCATTGGTACTCGTAATGGTGAAAATACTTCTCTTTACTTTCAAGAAAATATAAATGATCAACTCAATGATAAAACCCAGTCCATGAAGTTTCTAGATTTGGATGATGGTAATGTCTTGGTATGTCCTAATTTACAACTTGCTAATGCATGTATCTCTATAGGAGGTCAAGAGAAAGAAATGGTTAAAAGAGTAGATTAGAACTATGGTCTACTAAATAGTGAACAAATTTCAAATTTGTTAACTATTGAATATAAACAATATGCACATATGGATAGCCCTCAGTTATTGTGTAATATTCATATTGATTTTGATAGTGATGATAGTCTTTATTATGGAAGATATGAAACATGGGTGTTTGATATTCCTTCCAGTTATGAACTAATTGGTCAGCATGGTGGTAATGTGGGTAATGATGAACGACTTATTGATTTTATTGATGCTTTGAATGATGAGCATATGTAGGTTGATGTAAGTTCAGAATCTTGTGTCAACAAGTTAAGAAAAACAAATAACCATGAAGTTTGTACATTCAATAAGCCAGGTTATGAAAATTATAAAGTAGATTTAGATAAGTCTTTATTTTCTATTTTGGATGTGCCTAGTTAAGATTTTTTTTGTATGGATATGGGGGTTGATTCAAAAGGAAAAATATATTATATTTTTGAACTAGAATTGCTCACTATTGAACAAGTTGTGAATGTTGAAGATGTTAACTTGTTATGTTCAAAAGTTATCAAAGTGAGCAAGAATAAGGATAGGGTAGAGATTCTTGGTAATTCTCTATACCAACATGTTGAGGCACAGTTGCAATATGTGCCAATGTATGAGTGTGTTTCTTTACACACACTTGGAGATAGTTTGTATGGTGTGCATAATATTTTGATTACTCCTTATAATTGTTCCACTTTTAACATGGAAACTACTACAAAGATTGAGCTTGATAGTACTAGCTATGTGGCAGGATATGAGTGCCAAAATTTTCAGCTGGATGAAAATTCCTGGCATTGTGGTAATGGGAAAAAAATTGAGGAAGGTTTTTTTAAACTTGACAATGTTTTGAATGATAAAAAATATGAATTACTACCACATGCAATACAATATTTGAAGGATATGCCTGATTCTCAAATGTATGGTAATTACAATTTTTTTGATGAAATTAGAAATGCTAGCATTATTTGTTGGGAACATTCTAGTGATGTTTTCAAGGAGGATTTAGTGAGGTGTGATGAAAATTTTGTTTATGATAGAGGTAAGAAAAGGCCTACAGTTTTGGTGGCCTTGGGCCATCATATATAGTTTGACTTGTCAAGCGAAAGTAGCAGGAGTAGAGATGACCTTTTGACTCTATTTCCCAATGGAGTAGGCACTTGGTCTACTTCTCTAGATGATCTAAATTCTTGTTTTGTTCACTGAGGAACAAACATCCCCAGAAAGAGCCACTTATGGCACTTTCAATTTTTTGTAAAATCTAAAGTGCTCATATTAAAACCTTAGGAATTTTATCTAAAAATCTTTGTTACATCTAATGCAGGGTTCTTATATGAGGTTTAGGATTTTGTTGCTTGACATTCTATTTTTTTGTTAACTGTGTAATGTCTATTGTTGGTCAGAAGAAAATAAATTTTCATGTCATCATGTGACTAACCCTTCTCGTGTCTAGGTTTGAATCACCTATCTCTATAGGGTTAGGAAAAGGGATATTTTTGATCATTACATTCTTTTTTTGCGTGATTCAAAATTCTTGAGCCTACTGTTCTCATGTCGTCCTAGAGAAGTCCCCTCTTTAGAACAACTTATGAGCACATGCCTAAGAAAGTTCCACTTAAGTCCTGATGGCCCTCATAGCTGTATCACTCATCCTTGATTTATTCATGGGTCTACACCTTGAATTAGCAATGAGTGATGAATGGTCTCTTCATTTGATATTGCTCATCGTTAATGGCTTTTGACCCTTCAAATTTTTAATAGCAATGAGCAATGTTCTTACCCTTATGTTCTTATCGCTCATTGTGGATGGCCATTGAAAAGAAATACATGAAGTAGTGATGAGCGATATCATGTGGTACTGTGTGATCATGGATATGTTTTAAAGTGTAATTCTCACATTAGCGATATGCGATGAACCCTATATATGTTGTAAACCATTCATTGCTTATTGCTTGCATAATATATGAGGAGAATTAGTGATGAATAGAGGCCTTATCATTCATCATAGATTCATTTTAAAACTTAGGTTCTAAATTAGTGATAAGTAATGAGTGCCTTCTAAAAAGGGTTTTTCTTTCGCTAACTTGATATAATCATATGGGTGATATCTTTTGTGCCATTTTTTTTATGCAAATGCACATGTCCAAGATTTGGTACCTCCACAATATCTCTCATCACTAATGGGATCCTAGGCATGAAGTTTGAATTAGCAAGGGATGTTGAAGGGACAAATGTGACCAGAGGTCAAGCCATAGAATTAGGGGCTAAAGGTCATCACAAGAATGTTTGCATCATTGATGGATCTAGGCAATGATGAAGTAAATCAGTGACAAGTCATGACCATTAATGAAAGGGGTAACATGGCAGAATCTTGGGGATCTTGCACAAAGAAAAATGAGAATCAGTGAAAGAACTAGAGGACCATTGATAAATTTTTAAATTAGAATGATCCAACAGAATTGAAATCATCCCATGAGTAACTTTATCACTAATAACACCTCAAAATTTGAGAGAAATTAGTGATGAAGTGTACAAAGAAAGTTTCTCTATAAGAAAAACAGGCCTTATGTACTTCACTGATATTAATGAAGAGCACATATTACGTTGGCAATACATGCTAATTGTCAAGACACATGATTAATCAAGGTTAGAGAATCACGTTTCAATGTTTGAGATAACATTGCTATTTTCAAGGAGCAAGTTGATAATGGTCGAAAAAAATGTTCATGGCCACCTTAGATGAAATTTTAATTGCTCTAAGATGAACGGACCAGATTCGGAGCCAAACTGATAAGTCACCAATTTTCTCATGCAAGGAGTTCATCATTATTTCTGCATGCTCAAAATTTCTATTTAATGCAGGATGATCGATGATTATTATCACTACATTTTCAGTTTGCAATATGTGTGAGGCAAAGTGTGAAGGGTTGTTGATCTATCTACATTAGAATTTTCTTGTCCTTGGTGGGTTGGTATGAAATTCAGTTCTTTGGTCTACTTAGGACTTTAATTGCTTAAACTAGTTGTAATCACTTGGATTGGGGTGTTTTTCCTATGGGTGTTGAATGAAAAAACCTTTTAATTATCATTCTCTTAGCTCTAACAAAATATGAAAAATTGGTGTGACAATTCCTCCTATTAGCAGGTCTAGTTGGTTAAGTATGTCTGAGTTCCATGAAGGCATGACTAAGCAGGAAGCCATGGTTTCCCCCAAAGTTTCAAAGGGAAAAAAGAGGGCTAGAGGCTATTAAAAGAAGTCAATTGTGTAGATTACTTATCACTTGAGGAATAGCACCCTTCTAGGAGAGTCGGTTGAGCTTAAAGGCAAGGAACTAGCATTGCCAATGAGGAAGGCCAGAAAGAAGGAAGAAAGCTACAAGACTAGCCTCGGAAAACACAATTCTCTTATTGTGCTTTCTAATACTTCTTTGGATTATGAAGTTGACATAGACTCAGACTATGGTTAGTACATCCATTCTTTGGTGCCATACAATAGATTTGATGATGGTGTGCTGATAATCCCTCCAATTCCAACAAGGACTCAGAGCGGTTGGACATTTTCAGATGCTGACAACTCTAAATAGGGTCATTGCTTAGTTTCAGTTTTTGATGGCACCATGGTCTTTACATAGGAGGTATTTGTTTTCATGTGTCCATGGATTGTCTTTTTTCCCTTGCTGATGTGGAAGTATTCGAGAAGATATGGTTGAAATATTTTCATTTCAAACAAGTGCTATGATAATGACTACTAATGTTTTACACATTTCTTTTTCCTTTTTGTCCTCCCTTCTTCTCAAATGATTACTTATGAAATCACCTAGGAGTTCTCTGAGGAGTTAGTTGAATTTAGGCTTTTGAAATGAACTCAAATGAAAGTGAAATTGTAATTTAGTTGGGTGCTTGTTGCTCCCCTGCCTATATAAAGAGGATTTCATGGCTGAAAAGAGAGCTCAAAATTTTGAGTCTAGACATGGTTACAATAAATACTATGCTCTAAAAGTAGAATAGAATGTAAATGGATACTCTAGTAGATATATTAGAGTGAAATTTAAGATGAAATTTATACTGTATATGAATCTTAAATGTGGTTTTCCAAAGAAATTTCAGAAATGAAGAAGAATTTTGGTTTCCAAATATTGATCTCCTATTTGTTTTCTGTCAGAGTTATGAATGAAGGTGTCAATGGTAGTTTCATTTGTCTTTTTTCATTTGCAAAAAATTATGAATTCTTTTTATGCTTCAGTTTAATGAACTGATTAAACACTAAAATGAGCTCATGAGTTTGTAAGAAAATGATATAGGATTAAGGAAGTGATATTTTATAGACATGATGAGTTAGATGTTACAAAGTAACATTCTAATAGTCCATTAATTTCTGCAGTTCAATTAGAATTGTATTACCAATTTCTTACAAGTCATAACTATTCTCCTATCTTAGATAAGACACTGATTGTTTCATTAGTATATATTGTAGTTGGTTGAGCCAGTATTGAATTAGGCCTAGGATTCAAGATGAAAAATGATACAAAAAATGCTTTAAGCTACATTATAATATGAATGAGATTTCATGAGAGGGTGGTTAGTTGAAACAAGAGCTATCTCATTCAACTATTCTACAACAAAATGTTTCCCTGTGAAGAAAAAATGGTTTGCTAAATGATTCAATGTCATTGCACAGTGCGGGTATAATTCAAAGGCTCTATGAATCTTTTCCATTCCTTTATGAACACTACCCTTTTCAATAACTATGAGAATCCTACAATTAAAAAGTGTACAAGACTAACCACAAACATTTTTCCCTATTTCAAACAGAAAATTGCAAAAAAAATGCATTTAAAAGTTTTTAAAAAATGCAAATAAATCACATTGATTTTCATCTAAAAAAAACCATGAGACCATAGGATTTTTATTACTATTATGCTTCGATAGATATTTTCCAAGCATCCATAGCTGTTTTTAAATTACCTATTTTAGGCATTTAGCCATAGTGGTAAGGCAGTGAACTGTTTAATAAAATGCTTTGGTAGACATGTATGAAAATGTGGTAGCATAGAAAAGGCAATGAAATTTTGAAAAAAATCTTGAAAGAAATGTGGTCTCATGGTGATGGAATACCATGATAAATTTCATGACAAGTGAATTGTTATGGATTGTCATGGCATTCCATCACCATGAGATCACATTTCTTTGAGGAATTTTTTCAACCAATTCACTGCCTTGTCTATGTTATTGCTTACTATTATGCTTTGATAGAATTTTTCTAAGTATCCTTAGCTTGTTCAAAAGAACTTCTTTTAGGATTTTAGCCATAGAAACAAGGTGGTGAACTATTTGATAAAATTCTTTGGTGGGCATGTATGAAAAATGTGGTAGCTTAGACAAGGCAGTGAACTTTTTGAAAAAATGCCTCAAAGAAATGTGGTCTTATGGAATGCCATGACAAGAAAATGCAATTGGTAGTTGCTCCTAGTTATTAGTTAGGAAATGTGAATTAATTGCATACATTCTTAGGTTGACTTTGTAAAAACTATATTGTAATTGAAATTTTATCATCAGTACCTAGTTATTAGTTATGCAATGTGAAGTAATGCTTTGAGTTTGAAAGATGTGCAATGCAATGTAATAAAAAATTTGAATATAAACTAAAAAATATATATATTTTACAATTCATTTGTTAAAATCTATTTTATTTTCTCTCTATAACTCTATTTCTATGGAGATTCCTTTCAATTAAAAAAAAAATTGTCTCTTAGTCTACAATTTTTTGTTGCTATGTGTAGAATATTATAGATGGATCGATATCAAATGTTGACTAGGGATCAATACGATGCATTTGATGAGATAATAGTTGATGAGAGGGACATGGAAAAATATCCATGTCCATGTAATTATTTTCATGGTCAAAAGGTGAAAAAAAGAAGTGACATTTATTGACATATGATAAGATATGGGCATAGTGGTATAAGCCCTTGGAATGTCATTTTTTATGAAGATATGATAGAATGGTAGAGTGTGAGAGATGAAGAGGCAACAAAAATAGATGAAGTGGCACCAAACATAGGGGTGATCCCATAATAGTGGTTTACAATTTTTGGCCAAACTGGACACTGAAATTATTATTTTTAACTAAATCTTCACATTTGGGCACCTATAGTGGCTAAACTATGAGGAATTTGAAGATTGTGCAAACTAGAGTCTCATCAAATTTTGTTTGTAGATTCTAAAATATTTGTTTCAAAATTTTTGGAATCAAATTTCTCTTCGTTTTCCATCTCCCACGAAAATTGATTTTTGACAACATTTTTAAAAGCCGCAAATAATGCATAACTTTTTTCCATGAAGGATAAAATTCTAATTATTTCAAATTTAGATTTGTAACTCTGATATGTAGTGCTTCCATTTGGTTAGATAGTTTTTTTATTGAATATTTTTTCCTTAATCAAGTTTCAAAGTTAAACAAATTACAATTGACACGCAACGTATAATGTGTAACTTTTTGTATATGTCAAAATTTTATTCTATTTTTTGTTGGATCAAGGACTTCAATATTTGGTGCACTCTATTTTCATTTTTTTTTGATAATCTTCTATTTTTCCACATGTGAAGAACAAAGAAATTCATTTTTGATGAAAAACCTATGTTTATAAACTTAAAAACAAATACATAACAAAACCAAAACATATTAAAATTATATTCATTAGATAGCTTGTTCGAGGAATACCATAATCATTTGAAATAAATTTTAAATGAATTCATTTGATCCCCCAAAAGCTAAATCAAAAGTGATTTTTTATCAGCATTTTGAAAGGTGTAAAGGAGACGCATTTATAGGTATGGTTTAAAACTAGCGAGGTTCTATCCAAGGGGTTTTGATCTAAGGTGATTTGATCAAACCCTCTTCAATTGGAATACTTAAAATGGAACTTTTTAAGGCTTAAATCATTTTATTTTCTAAAAATATGTGATTTCAGCTAAAATTCGTTCCTCTCAGGAATTGTAAACCACTATTATGACAGCACCTATAGATGAAGCGTTTGAAGTTGATATAATGTTGAATGAGGGTCTAAATGATGATTGGGCCAAGTTGATGGAAGATGCTTCAAAGCCTGTGTATGCTAATTGTAGATTAAGTTTTTTGAAAACAATCCTTCAAATTATTAACTTGCAAGTGGTGTTTGGCTGGAAAATGAGAGTGTAGATTAGTTATTAGCATTATTAAGTTCATTGTTACCCCCTGACTCCACATTTCCAACAAAAAAAGCTAATTTAGAAAGAAAATCACTAAGCTAGTCTTAGGGTATGAAAGCATCCACACATGTTTGAACGGTTGTGTATTATTTTGCAAGAATCTTGAAAGTGAGAGTGAATGTCCAAAATTTCATGAAGCGAGGAATAGAGAAGGGTTGAAATCAGTTGTGGTTCCTAGAAAGGTTCTTTGCCACTTTCTAATAATTCCACAATTACTTTAAATGTATAGGTAAAAAAACATTGTTGAACTTATGCAATGGCATGCTCAAAATAAGAGAATTGATGGAAAACAATGACATGTGACTGATTCTAAGATGTGGATGGAATTTGATAACAGATGGGCTAATTTTCCTCAAGATCCTCGTAATATAAGGTTGGGTTTGGCTCTAGATGGGGCGAACCCATTCTTAGAAAAAAGGACTAAATGGTCAACTTTGAAAATGTTTTTAGTAGATTATAACTTGCCTCCATGGTTAGCAGCTAAACCATTTTTCTTAAAGCTATCATTGATTATACCAGGAAATAAAAGTGTAACTTTAGATACAATTGATGCTTATCTAGAGTCATTATATGATGAGATAATGGAATTTTAGAAAAGGAATTGAAGCAATTCAATCTTTAAGGGATGGTCATGCAATCAAATTCATTTCAAGAGCTTCCTTATTGTTTATGATTCATGATCTTCCAGCGTACGACACATTGTCTAGTCTCAAAGTTCATGGATACCATGGATGTCCTTCTTACAACTTTAAGGATTTTGTGAGGAACTAATTTTTTTTGCATAAGTGTATTTATTGTGGACATCATGATTATCTTAAAATGGATCATCCATATAATCAACAAAAAACATAGTTCAATGGTCAAGATGAGAATCGTGAAGCACCATTGCTAATAACAGGTGATTACATTGTTGACAATGGACTTAAAAGAATGTCATTTATTGAAAATGATGGGATTTCTAGTAGTAGATATGATCAATGTAATGAAAGTGGTGTAAAATGGTTGTGCATATTCTATAAGTTGCCATACTTTAAGGATATAGCAATTAGGCATACTATTGAGTTTATGCATATGGAGAAAAATATAACCTACACTAATATAGAAATTATTTTTGGTGCTTTTGATTCTATTTCATCATGTGAAGAATTTTGACAACTAAAGATTCATCAAAATCTTTGGGTTGAAATATATGATAATGAAAAATATAAAAAACCTAGTGCCCCTTAGGTTTGGACAAAGGAACAAGATGCACAATTATTATAGTTGATGTCTCAAACTCGCTTTCCCAATGGATATGTAAGTAGTAGTATTAGAAGCCAAACTAACATTAATAGCTTAAGAGGCCTCAAGACCCATGGCTGTCATGTCATAATGGAGAATATATTTACCTATTGTGGTAAATATATTCAGTTTGGAAAATGGGCCAAGATTGGTAGTTATAAGGTTGGGCCTAATATTAAAGAGAATGAGTTTACATGTATTAGATCTTTCAAAATTTGATAGTTTGAGGGAGGATGTTGTTGAAGTCCTTTGTCTATTGGAACAATAATTTCCACCAACAATATTTAACATTTATATACATCTTTTGATACATCTACATTATGAACTAAAAGAATTATGGCACGATAAGAACAAGATGGATGTATCCTATAGAACAATATATGAAAGTTTAAAAAAAATTGTTTGCACTAGAGAAAACCCAAAAGGCAACATGTTTGAGGGATATTCAACGCAAGAGGCCACAAGATTTTGTATAGAATATATGAAGAATTTTAAAAATTCCAATCGACATGTATGGGACAATGAAAAAGAAGACATAGTTGCAAGTGAAGTATTAGAAGGCAATGGATGTCACTTCAAGCTATGGCATCAAGAAAGAAGTGTGATGCATGCCTATATTCTTCAAAACACATGTTTGTTCAATAAGTGGTGCAAGGAAAAAAAAGTACACAATAATTTATTTAATTTCATTTACACATTTATATTATCAATCTTACTATTTTTAGATTAATATTCTATGTAGAAAATATGAAGAAGACAATCAATCTTGGATGCAAGATCAACCTGAAAGGCACAAACGTCATGCTAATTTTATTGAAGGTGATTCTTTTCCAAAATTTGAAGAATGGATTGCTAATGAAGTCAATGATGCAAAAGAAGAAGGTCAAGATATAAAAATAGAGGAAAGTGAGCTTTCACAATCTCCACATTTATGGACTACGTGTTTCAGTGGAATGTGGGCCTATGGTAATCATTTAAGAGTGGAAGAAAAATACAAAGGAAAGATAAATTATAATTGTGTTGTTAGTGTTGAATTTCTTCACAAAAATGAGAAGAAATTTTATGTTGGATTCATTCAACAAATTATTCTAGTGGACTATGGTGAAAATAGTCCTATATTATTCAAATGTAAGTGGATCTGACCATATATAGTACAATTTGATGAGTATGGATTTGTATGCATAAATACAAGACATTTTTATCAAAGATAGACGAGCCATATGTTCCCCTTTTCAAATTAACCAATCATTTCTAATTGATGATGTAAGAAGCCTAGGATGGTCGTATGTCATTCAAATAGAGTCTTGTTCAAAATGAAAATTTGTGGAAGTTGTTGATATAATGTCTGATGGGAAATATGTTAATTTACAAGAATTTTTTTTAAAAAGTGGATGAATATGATGATGGAGTGTTTGAAGAATACATTTTGATTACCAATGAAGAGATTGGGAGAGAGAATTCATTGCATCTCACATATGAGGATTAGTAAGAAAATCAAGTAGATGCAAACATGAATGATCAAGATTTTGATCTTGCTACAAATCCAGATGATTATGATGATGTTTTGTCACCTTAAGAGGTTAGCTTTTCACCTAAATTTTGGTTATATGTATGGTGCAATGTATTATTGAATGTGTTAGAGTGAATAACCCAGAAAGATCATCTGCAAAACAACCTTCATAGAAAGTGAGAGAGGCAACACAAGGCCATTTCACCAAATATGAGTGCATAAATTGAGATAATTTACATACTATACAATACTGCCTTATAAAGGTATGAAAATGTGTGATGGGTATAAAAATTCCTAGCATGGGAAAAAAACACTTGAATAACCAATGCAATTTGAACCTAAGTAAACTTAAGAAGGTGAATAATATTCACGCTAAAACCCCCCTTAAGTGCAACTTAGGGAAACTAAAAAATGCAAAATGAGATGCAATATGGGTCCCGACTACACAACTATGTTACGTACCCATTTACAATGAAAAAAAAACTCTCTCACAACCAAAGAAAAGGGGAAAATTCCTATGGGAAAAAACCCCCCTCCAAAAGAGAGAAAAGAAAATAAAAATGATGCATGGATGGAGGACTCAATCACACCCCCAAAGGACTATATACAGCATGTATATACAATAAATACCCCCATAAGAGGGAAAGAGAGACTATGTATCCCCCCACAATGTGTAATCACCTACAAAAATGGTAAGTGCCTAAAGATAAAACATGACCCAATATCAACAAACAACTTGTCTCCCTTTTTGAAGAAACAAAACCAAATAAAAATGAAGGAGTGCTTCCCATTCCAAATAGGAATTCAAATAAAAAATCATGAATATGTATGGTGATGTCTCCAAAATCTGATCATGTTTCACCAAGACCTTGGAAGATGATGCCACAAACCAATCAGGAACATGCCCAATCACAATAGGAGGTGACAAACAAGGTACCACTGAAAACTGATTCTGAACATTCTCTAGAGACTAAGATGGGGTGACAATATTTGTACCACAACAATCATCAAATAGGAGGGATATACCCTCAAATGTGTCTTCCAAGTCAAAATATGAGATTCTATGAACAATGAACCAATGTTCAAAAAATAAGAATCCCAATCAGGAAGAAAATGAAATACTTACATTGTAATGAATCATTGGATGTGCTTAGTGAAACATCAACTTAAGATACTTGGGCCCACTTCACTTTGGCTTCACAAGAACTTGAACCATAAATATTTAGGGAAAACTTTATAAAATATAAAGTTTGATTTAAATGCCTCCAATGGAATTGTAATTTCTCCAAATTCGCAACCACGAGACACAAAATCACCAGCAGAGAGAATTCACATGTCCAAAAATTCAAATGCAACCAAAAGATGAACACAATCTCCAATGAACAATATCACACCCCACAAAGTGGAAAAAATCATGCCTGTGAAAAGGCCTCTTTAAAAGCTCACAACAATGCAATTCATAGAAGGAAGAAAAAGAATGCGCCCCTAAAAGCTTTCGGTGGTGCCCCTCTCCAATGTATGCTCAGAACAGCTATAGTTCAATATGCACAAGAAGATTGAGTGGGCAAAAAAAAGAGAAACTAATGGATAGTAAAATGGTGGTTGGAGAATACACTACAAAGGCCAACAAAGGTGGTACACACAGGCCGATGAAGGCTTGGATAATCAGCATAGAGAATCTTCAAATGTGGATTTATTTATAGTTGTTGATTAATGAGTCCAAAGAAAACTATTAAATGATTTTCCACCCAAGAAAATAACTATTGATTTGATGATGCAAAGGGCATGCATAGACCAGGGTGCAAGTGGTCACGGGGAGCATCGTTGTGAAAAATATTTGTCGCTTGTTAAAATGTGCTAATCAATGTTTGAAGAACTCATTGGTCGGTTGTCACATCTTCATATGC
Source organism: Sequoia sempervirens (assembly GCA_007258455.2). Classification (NCBI taxonomy): domain Eukaryota; kingdom Viridiplantae; phylum Streptophyta; class Pinopsida; order Cupressales; family Cupressaceae; genus Sequoia; species Sequoia sempervirens. Next base: position 8,371 of record VDFB02277164.1, on the reverse strand, counting down.
AGCCTTCAATAGAAACATACCAATAGTCTTTACGTGCTACAAAAATCAAAATTGACCCCTTCTCATTCAAAGTCCTGGTCAATGTAGAAAGGAATTTTAATCACATCCTCCACAAGTTAGATGTAGTTCCAAAAAGAATGCCTCTACTTGGAAAATAATGGGTTCAAACAAAAAACATCTCACATAGCCTCACACAAAGTACAACCACAAGAAAGAAAGAAAAAATAATTTTTTAATCAAACATCAAAGAACACAACAAACAAATCGCATCCTCTCCTCAGCATGGGTAAATTGCATCTTTCTTAATGAAAATAGGCTTCTTGATCAATGCTTCCACCTACCAATGAGAAGTCAGCCTTAGAGAGGCAAAGCACTTCCTTAATGCACAATAGAAAAAATGCCTTCAAATATACAGAAATCATACCCTTCTCTAGAAATCATGGCCTCCACAAATGAATTGGTTCTATAAAAGGCCTTCAATAGGAGAATGCTACAGCCTTCCAAACAAAAGTGGTACCCAAATTTTTTTGAATTACCCATGCTCCAATGGGAAAATAGACTTCTCTTCAAAAAAATTGAAAATGAGGCATCTTTGAAATTGAAAAAAATTCAAATGCTGAAAAAATAAGCGATCTCAAACACTACGATGAAAAATCTCACATGAAGGAGTGCAGATTGGATGGCTTTGATACCATGTCAGAGTGAATGACCTAGGAAGATCATCTACAAAATAACCTTTATAGAAAATGAGAGAGACAACACAAGGCTATTTCACCAAATATGAGTGAATAAATTGAGATAATTTACACACTTTACAATATTGCCTTATAAAGGCATGAAAATGTGTGACGGGTATTAAAATTCCTAGGATGGGAAAAAACCACCCAAATAACCAATGCAACTTGAGCCTAGGTAAACTTAAGAAGGTGAATAATATTCATGGTAACATAATGTAATAAAGATTTGAGTATAGGTATGCTTTTTCACTATTATTCTACTAATACATTTTTGAATGTAATCATCATTATTTTGTTGGTATATTGTATACAAAAACTAAGATGTTCACTACTAATTTGAAGTGCATTTAAAGTTAGGTTCAATCATTCTTCTTAGTTTTCTTACTTTGGTTGAAAATTTGAAATTAATTTTGTTAAGTTAGAATATAATTTATTGTACATGTCCTATATCTTTTCTAGATGCAAACATATAATGAACATTTGTGATTTAATAAGACATATAAATATCTTAACATTAGGTGAACTAAGCCTCGCAATTACAAACAAAGAAATGATCTCTTAGGTTCGACTAACATTGAAAACTAAAACTCAGAGACTGCAAAATTAGAAAATTGTTCAATCTTTTCAATAAAATGATATCTAAAATACTACACTCATATTAAAATCCAATACTACACTACTACAATAGTCAATAGAGGTATGTGTAGGATGGCAGGGCATATAGGTCAATGTACAAATGCTTACCACAATACCATAGAAACCAAATATGAATACCTTAGGGTGGCAGTGAGGACATGTTAACAACTAAAATAAACCAGGGCCCCACAAGGGGTAAATAGTGACATTGTGGTATGGCAGTGAACAATCACTCAATTTCTAGAATTAACCCATTGTTTTGTAGGAGTCCAAAGGGGTGTGCACAGGTGGCGGTACTACTACCACTAGCAGTCTTGATATGATAGAGCGATATGGCAGTGAAAAGTCGCTCAACAGCTAGAATTAACCTGCCATCCTATAGGAGTCTAAATGGGTGTGTGCAGGGTGGAGGTATTGCTAACACTACCCCACAATGGTCTTGAAATGGAAAAGTGGTACTAAAATACAAGTTCTCAAAGCATTAAAAGATTACACCATTCAATTTTCAAAGATCAATGACATGTATTCAAACTCGAAATATGGGAAAATTTTGAAATATTTTGCATGAATTGATATTAATAGTGAGGTGGCCTAGCTCAATATAAAATATTACTTGGGATTCAATGAAATTTTAGCAATCATTCACAAAGCTTAGTGTACTAGAGGCAAGGGAGTTCAAGCAGGAAAACTATACAACTATTATTTCACCGAATAAGTTCATAGAAACCCTCTGTAGCAAGTGTATAAGAATTGAATTTGCTTCTACAAGTATAAACTTAAAGAAATCAAGTAGGAGTAAATTCTTCATCATGCCACCTAAAAGAAGTCAACTTGTGAGTGAAAAGGAAGAGTTCACAGTTTCTAATCAAAGAAGAGGTCCCTGCAATAATCCATTTTAGATTTTTGACCTAAGTCTATGGAAAAAGGATTCAAAAAGGTGTTTAAAGATACATCCCATGGATGTAGAGACCCAAGTATCCCTATCTCAAGGTCTAGGATCTATTTTGGTACTTCTATGAAAAAAGCCTGGATGAGAAGATTCTAGTTTCAAATACTTGGACCTTAGATTTGGCCAAATTGATACTACCAAATGTCTTCATAGATGTTGAGTTTATTAAAGTATTGGCACAATATTATCACCCAACTACCAGGACTATAATAATTCCATATGGTTCACTATTAGTGGTGTTGACTAAAGAAGCAATTAGAGTGTTTTATCTTAAGCAAGCAAGCTATCACTAAGATCACCTTGGATAGAAGTGAGGAGGATTATAGGATATTGAGAAAAACCTTCAGGAGTGATGAACTTCCTTTACACATGAAAAGAGGTGTAAACAATAGGAAGATACATATCTCCCCCTCCCAAACTGAGTCATTTTCTAGAGAAGAATTCCAAGTATATTTCAAAAGAACTTATTTTTCTTTGTGCCAAGTGCTTGGAATAGATGCTACGAGGATGCCAACATATCTCATGATGATGGAAATGAATATACAAAATCCTGAAGTCAACATTGAGTATGACTTTGCTGCTAAAATTGAGAAAGGGCTACATGAGGGATTTTTGCAAGAGAGAACTTAGCTCCCATCAATTTCAGGAAATACTCTTTGCTGTGTCATTTAATATTGTACCAAAACAAAAATAGATGTACTAAAAGAATGTGTTTGGGAATGACTAATGATGAAGGGAATAGGTTACCTATACAAAACTTGTGTTACATTTGGGATAATAGATGTAAAAATAGTGATTATGGGTATGTGTAGGATCATGATGGGCCAAAAAGAGCCAATATGATGGGTATGTGGCTGACAACTTTTTTTTTACCCAAAATTGATGAAATGAAAAGGGTTTTTAAAGGAGATTCTCAACTTTCTACCAATATATATTATGCTTCACTTTGAATTTAATAAGAAATTATTATTCATTTTCTATTCGAACTATGACTAAAGTCCTAATTGATAGGCTGATTGAAGAACATCTATAGCATTCAAATGATATCACATCTTTTGAATCCAAATCACACATCACATTCTATTCTTCACATAATATAGGATTAAAAAAAAGAAAAATTGAATTTCATGAATTTTTGACCAAGTTAAGGTGGTTAGACATATAATTATTTATATTTTTTAAAAGTTGTAATAAAAAATTCATAATTAATAATTTACTTGGAAAAAAATACAAAAAAATATACATCACATCGGGGTATGAGTTCTATGAGTCCTATACTTATATCTAAAATATTATAAAAAAATATTATCATTTTATTGTGGTTAGGGTGGTCAGACAGACACGCACTTCTTATTTTTTCCCTAAAATTTAAGTACTACTACATTCACATTTCAAATTTTCACCAAATAGATTTTTATTTTTTTAAAACAAATCTATTAGTTTAGAAACTTCATTCAATTTTATATAGATTATATTCTTACATATTTTTGAAATAATATAGATAACTTCTTCAAATTTTTACGTCAAGTTGCCTAACTTTGATCTAAAAAAAAAAAAATCCAATTAAGGGTCTATTTTTTCCATGATGATCCCACACATACCCTTATGTAATATTTTATGATGACTTCGCAGTAAATTTCATGGCTGGTCTTGCTTATATTTCACCAATATTTCCTATTAAAATCATGCAAGTATTAAGACCTTTAGCACTGAAGCTAGAGCAAGGACACACTCACAATTTCGATGACTGGTTCTTCTTAGCAAACCAAATTGTAATAAAGGTGTATGGGTGTCATCAAACCCCACATGTTTTACCTAAATTTGTTTCTATTCGAATTGAATTTTTAGAATTTATGTGGAAAATGTTATGGATGGAGAAAGATGTTATGAAAAAATAGAAGAAAAGGGCATTCCTCCCTGACTTAACTGAATGTGAGGAGCTATATGTAGGGTCTGACACTCTTGAAGAATTGCAGAACTATTTGAAGATGTGATATTCATTGAAGTTACGAGGAGAAAGGGTCTTTGATCCTGAAGGGCATATTAATTTTATAAATCAAACACTTCTCGCTAAAGTTGGGATTACACATGTAATGGATTACAAAGAAGATGTAATAAGAAATTTATTTACACCTGATGAAGCTTTTCAAAGAAAGCTAGGAAGTGGGAAATCATAAAGAGGCTTGAGGAGGAGAAGAGGAAAAGGGACACTAGATTCTAAAGATTCTATGTTGAAGAAAAGGATCCTATCAAAATTATGAATGTAATAATTAACAAATTTGAAAGATTATATGTTGAACTAGAAAAGAAACTTGAGGGTCAGTCTTCAAAACCCTCCAAGCTTCTGATCAAACCAAGTGGTATTGTAATCATAGATCCTCTACTAGACATTGCCACAATACAATTAGAAGCATCCCCTGAGAAACCAAGTCCTAAAGGCAGAAGACACATGGAGTGCCCCCCTTAGTGGCATATGAAATAAGTGAAGGGGTAGGGGATACTGAAGAGGTAGTCGATGTACTTTGGACTTATACTGACGATGAGTTTTGAACCATTTTGTGATGCTTCTATGTATTTTCTCAAGTAGTTGTTTTTGTACAAGTTTAATGGATTTCTTAAGTTTTGTTATTAATCATTATTTTTAAAATTACCATTTTAGAAAGTACCTGATTTATTTTTTCCTTCAAAATTTGAATTGTGCAATGCTTGTAAAGTGCATGGGGAAGATGATGTCACAATTGGGAAAATTGTTGTGAAACATTAGGTTACTAATTTTTGGATGTTAAGGCTTGCCAGTTGGATAGCAAAGATCTTTTCTCATTAACTTAATTTGGGATTTATATATAAATGGATTCTTTAATTATGGTGAAGGTCTTTACTGATACATAACATGAATAATGGTTGACATTTTTTGTCCAAGTCTAATGCCATTCTCAGGCTTGGTTTCTATGAAATTTCTATTAAAATGTTGTTCCAGTTTGGTTAGTGTTGATATCCTTCATTCTATAATATGTCAACTTCATTCTATACTATGAGCATACCACCTTTCTTAAATTTTGAACAAGGTTCTGAAATCAATGGTTCAATATGCATATTTTAGGCCTCTGTTGAACACTCTATTTAAGGAATTTTTGGACAAGGCTATAGTTTTTTAATTTATTTAAATCTTTCTACTTTTTTTGGACTTTCTTTTGTAAAATTGCAATATTCAATGCACTTTTATTCTTTCTAAATTGAGACTAATATTAATTTTGTTGGTTGTATTGAGGCATAGCTTCATTCATGGTAGCTTCATTCATGGTAGAAAAGGTAGCACCATGTTGCATATAAAGGAGGAAATATTTTAGTTGGGTTATTGTTGATTGCATTGAAGGAGAGATCTTCATATATAGAACAAGATCAACACTCTCTTTGGATTCTACATGTTACAACTTGCTCCAAGAAGATTTTCCACATTGTAGAATATTTAAGAGATCAAAGGGGCATGTGCTCAAATTGAAGGGCTTCAAGCATGCATTTCCATCATTAATGCAATTTTTTTTTGGAGAAGTTTCTTTCTTGCAATCATTTCTGTGCAATATTGTAACTTAGATTTTTAGTCATGTGACTAAAAATAACAATTGTAATACTCTATTTCTAAGTTGTAACTATAGCACATTTCTTTTATTATTAAAGTTCACCAATATAGCCTTCTAAATGGTTGTCTTAGTGTGTGCAATTGATGATTGATGTGTATTTCTGTGTTTTATGCTTAAATCCTCAAATATCGGTCAATTAAAATGACTAAATATACTACTAAATGACATCAATTAATAATTAAATTTACTAAAAATACTGCCAATTGACAAAAATCAGTGAACAATGAATAAATACGACTAGATATATTAGTGAAATTAGTGAATAAAAATGAATAAATATACTACCGAATTGATGAAAATGATGATTAAAATTAATGGCTAAATACACTACTAATGCATAGAAATTAGTGAATAAAAATGACTAAATAAGTGACCATTTAACAACAATCAATGACTAAATATATTAGTGAATAAAAAATGACTAAATAAGTGACCAAATTACAACAATCAATGACTAAATAAACAACGAAATAAGTGACAAGTTAAATATATCAGTGAATAAAAAATTACTAAATAAATGACGATTACAACAATTAATGACTAAATCAATAACTAAATATATCAGTGAAAAAAATGACTAAATAATTGACTAGATCACAACAATCGATGACTAAATCAACGACTAAATATACTACCAAATTGATCAATCAAAACAACCAATAAATGACTAATAATGGTTTATTCATCAATTTGGTCATGTTATATATGATTGGAAATAAACTACTAATGGTCACATGACCAAGTTTAGTCATTTATTTTTTAGTAGTTTTTTCAATAGTTTATTGTTGTTTTTGTACTAGTGGGTGTTTTTCGTTCATCCCCTTGGACGTTAAAAATCTATGCACCCCCTGAGGTGTATTTTATTCATCCCCTCAAATGTTAAATTTTTTTGCACCCCTTGAGGTGATTACCATTTGTCCCCTTAGATGTTAAAATGTGAGTTTTTGTAAGATAGTCTAAGGATTTGGCATAATGTAGTTTAGTAGTTCATAAAATTGAGCACCCTTTATAACATGGCCATGTAGCATAACACGGATTTCCTGCTAGTGGATCCATGTGTTCATATGTGTCTTATCATAACACAACTTGCTAGCCTTGTGGAACCCATCATATTGTATCGACACCTAGCATAATATAGCATGCTACCTAGTAGATCCATAAGGCTTATGAGTGACTTGGCATAATGTAGCTTGTTGGTCCTCACAAGAGTATTCTCTTGTCTAACATTCATTCAATGGGTGACATTTGGTATTTGATAAAAAATTAAGAATGAGTTCTCTTTACCTTACCAACTCAAATCCTCTTAGCACTAACCATAGCAACAAGACTCACTAGGACTCACTAGGACTTAGTGATTCCCAAGTCAAGTCCACCTAGCCAAGTTCTAGGGGCTTGAACTTGGACTCAACCGAATCCTGTCAAGTCTTGGCTATACTCAAAGAGCCAGGCAGACTCACCAGACTCATTGATTCAAGGCAAGTCCCATCACCAAGACTCGACTAACAGTGTTGAGTTAATAAAGCAATAAAAAATCTATTTTTTTATCAAATCTACTTTTTCTTTAACTTTTATCTTCTCCCGAACCCCAAAAGCAACCTCATTTCATTTACTTGGAAAAATAGGAAGAGAAAAGGGAGTTGTGAAGAACAACAAAAGTTCATTGTAGGGAAACCAACAAGAATTTGAAGACAAATCCATCATTGGATAACATTCAGGAAGCCTCATACTAGCAAGAAGGTGCATTGAGAGCTCATTACCAGTGATTGGAAGGAGTTTGCATGGAATTTCAAATCAAATATAAGAGGTAAGTTTGATTTTAATTGGTTTTTTTGTGTTTTTTAAAGATTCATTATAATTTGTAAAATCACTATTTTTGAGTTTTCATTTCTTTTTTACAAACCCTACTTACAACTTAAATAGTCACAGAAACCACTTTTTTATTACAACCACCTTCATTTGCAGTTCAAACCATCTTTCACAATGTCTCAAACCCTAGGCAAAAAAGACCTTACTTGGAAACATGTTGAAATCTTTCCCAGGCAGAAAAAAGGAGAGGCAAAATGTAAATATTGCAAAAAAAAATTATCATGGAGGCACAAACAGATTGAAATACCATATTGCATGCATACCCATCTATGATGCAGTGGGTTGCATTAATGCACCTCTTGAGGCTGTTCGTAAGGTGCAAGTGCAATTAGAAACATTTGAAATGCAAAAAGAAATGAAAAAGAGGCAAAGGGAGGAGTTGGCGAGCATTGGTGGTGTTGGAGATGCTTCTTCCATGCCTCCATACCATCCTAGTGCTAGTGCTTGTGCTAGTGCACCAGTTATGGGTACTCTTAGTGCTGTCGGCGCCACTACTACTAGTGGTAGTGGGAGTGTTAGCATTGGCCCTAGAGTTTGTAAATCTA
>VDFB02277163.1:0-21278 GCA_007258455.2 Sequoia sempervirens | reverse complement strand
CGAAATCATTAGATATCGCTTTGATATTCACTCACCGGTGGTCAGATGGATGTGCCGAAGGTCCTACGCCCTCTTGCGTGCTTTTTAAATCATCCCCAACATCGATATTATTTTGTTTCCAAGCATATTAATTTATTCGTTTAATCTGCACTCACATGCAATCGATTTGATTATGGGAGATGGAATTCATGTTTAAGAAACAAGGTTTTAACTACAGTCCATTTTCCAATTACCTCAACCTTGGTTTTGATTTCACCCTCTCATCTTTGTCATCAGCATCAAATGAGGACGTAACATTAGTGTATTCTCTCGAGCTAACTCTAGTTGCATTTTCTGGCCCTGTAGGTCGATATACAATTAGATAAAGTTTCATGCAATTAAAGCATTGAATTGGATGTCGCTCAATGTTTTTCCTCGCACCTACCTATCACATCTTAGTTGAAAGTTTCTAAATTTTTGTCCATGATATACCATTTGTGCATATCCCAGGCAATCATAACATTCAATAGACCACATTCCTCTCTGGCATTCTGACAATACAGTTCACTGTCTTACTTAAGCGACCTGAATAAGTATATGGGAATCGCTTGAACATAATAGGAGGTTCAAGATTTAAATAATCTCTCTGATTTCATTATCATCCTGTTTCAGCTACGGCGTTTGAACTTGATAGGAAATGTTAAAGATTTAAATATCCTGCTTGTTTCTTCTGACAATTTGTCGCAGTTCCAGCACTTGAAAATAAAATATTGTCAATTACTAACATAATAGAGAGCTTTTTGTTGATCGAGGTGAAGATTAATTTCCAAACTTCAAACTTGAGCGCGTCTCTGGAAACTCGCCTCCAAACATAAATGCATCTAGTTCAACAAAAAAAAAAAAAGTTGTACATGATTTCTCCCACTCTCAAGTCACGTATTTGCACCTCACATTTCTCTTTCCCTTCAGTCTTGGGGATAACATTTGGGATTTGATAATAATGCAAGAAGATGGCGATATTTCCAAATTCCAATATTCACTTTCTAATATACTTGGCAACCTGTCACTGTTACAGTGTTTTGAGTTGAGGCATTGTACAGAATTAAGTAGCCTCCCTGAAACCATTGGTGACCCGTCACAGCTGCAACTTTTAGACTTGTATAGGCGTAGTGGCTGATCATTTCTTAGTTAGCTTTCCTAGATCTGCATTCAATGTTGGCTTCTCCATATCCTCTTGAAAGCCTTCAACTTTGGGTTCAACACCTTCAAATTATATGTGTTTCTAATTCCTTTTTTTTTACTTATGTGCGTACACTGAGGGTGATACCTCGAATTCATTGGTCTTTCCTTGTTGAAATGATGTCGCCACCCTGAACCTCACAACCTATGAACCAAAAATTCCACTGTTTATTTATTCCAATGATATCAATCTAAGAATCCCCAATGGTATGAATAAATGTCTTTATGGTAGTTCTTGGAACTTATGGTGTTATGTGACTTAAAGTAAGATATGTTTTTTATGTTCCTTGAATGTTAAAATGGTTTCTTAATGCATGAGAAGATTAAATATAATGACGTGTTAAATATTCTTTGAAAGTAATCATTTCGATTATGTTTATTTATTATTATCACTATGTTTGTATTAGTAAAATGGACTATTGTTAGGGTTTACTTTTAGATATTGTCATTGTGATCTTTTAATTGGAGTAGGTTGTAAATAAGTTAATAGACTGTCTAACTTAAATAACTCCTTTTGTTAATAAATGATCTTTTGAATGTCATACCCCCTTTCTACCCATTTTGTTGTTGTATGTATGTCCTTTATAAGGATCGTTACATAGAACATTGGTGTATGATTGTTTTCTTTATTGGAGTGGATTGATTTTCACCTTAAGTTCATGTATTGGTTGATGGTTTTGTTATCATGGTCTACTATTCTTTTTGATTTTTGCCTTGAATTCAATTTGTAAGTTCGTTGAGTAATGTGTGGTCAAGGGTAACCTATGCGGAGAAAATTGAGGTCTCCCTTTGGTGTAATATGTTGGTATTATGGTTGTTTTGAATTGTGGATGGTTTTGGTGGATCTCCATTGGGGTGACTTTCCTTAAGTTAATCATTTTTTTATAAATTTTATCCTTGTGTTGGAATTATTGGGGAAAAACTCTTGTTGCTTCTTTTTACCCTCGTTTGTGGATTGTCGTTCTTTTGGCTTCCAGAGGCTTGAGATTATTGACAGTTGATGTTCTCTCTTTATGTGCCCTTGATGTGGCAAGTGTTTTGATATCATGATTATAAAAGGGTTGTACATGAATTGTTGAGACTTTGATTATGTGTTTATAGCGAGATGGGTAATTCCTCGCGTGGTTTGGTCTTGAGATTATTTGTTTTATCTGTTACGGTACAACCCTTGCCTGGTTTTGATTTGTGTTAAGGGTCGTAGGGAGAGTGGCTCTTTGTGGGGGTCGGCGCCTCGGGTAAGAGGAAGTGCACAGGAGAACCCACGTAAGAGTAGTTAAACAAGTGATAACCTAAAAATAGAATTTAGGGGATGGGTAGTAAAACACACAAGATAATAAATATTGGATACCTCATCTATGCATTAGGGCTATCATAGACTAATGATAGACTGAGAAGGCCGTGGTCGGCAAAGTCGTAATCTCGTCTTCATGAGAGGTTATCGGCTCCGCATGAGCTACCCTATGGTGTCGGCGCCTCAAGTAGGAGGAAGGGCCAGGAGATCCATAGATAGGTGACGGCGCCTCAAGTTGGAGGAAGGGCCAGGAGATCCCATGAGAGCTATGCGATGACACTCTCTACTAGATACCTGTATGCCTTGTTCTTTGTTGCCTCTGGAAATGTCTTTTGGATGTTATATCGGTTCTTCTGGTTTTGTACTCTTATGGTTGATTCAGATTCTTGTGAAAATGATTTACGAATGTTCTTTGGTGACTTGTGTAATTGTTATTGCTTGGGTTAATTGTGATGAGTTGTCATAGCTTTATTTTATTATGTTGACTCATGAAAGTTGTTGATTATGTCATTGTAATCCTTGAGTTTTTATGATACTTTTGTATGACATTGAGTCTTGTGGTTCCCTGTTTGGATGTTCTTGGTTGAGATCTCTTTCTTGTCAGCTCCCTAGCACGGGGGGTGGGTCTTCAGACCCACATGGTCAGGTGGAACGTGCTAAGCACCCCATTGGGTCCCCAGTCAAGGATCGAGAGGTGCGGATTGGTGATGTTGCGACGATTCCAGAGTTGTATCATTTTATCTTGTCATGTGGTTCCCGCCCTTATTAGGAAACATGTTTGTATCATTGTAAGACTTGAACAGTGTAAAGTAATGAAAAGGATGTGATGTAATATTTTATCATTGGTAAACCTTGTGTGGATATGGATCCATATCAGATGTTATTCAATGTGTTGTATTTATTTAAGTGAATGGTTTCTTATTGATGGTTTATATGTATACTTTGTCTTGGATTAAATTTGGCTTTCATTCTTTATCATTGATGTATGGAATTAAGTTCGTAATGTCTCCTCATGTACCCCAAGGGATGTAAGTGTAAGTGAATTTGTTTAAATGAATTTTCACGTCATAACTTAATGTGCATCTCATGTATGTTAGTTTTGCTTCTTCTTTTTTAAAAGAAAAAAAAAATTGTGTGGTAATTGTTGCTTTAGTTGTCCTTTGGGGTTCGCACGACGGGGCGTTATAGAAAATCTCATGTATGGAATGTATATGCTTTAATTATTTAAGTGAATGTTGTTATGTTTCACTTCATGCATGTTGTTTTAATTTGTGATTTAATTAATCTTGTCTCGTAACCTTAGGGGATTGTTGGCTTTGTGTTGTAATCTTACATGTATTTGTAATTAAACGAAAAAAAAATTGTGCATTTGTTTAGTAGTTTGCAACTTCCCCTAGGGTTGCGTGGCGGGGCATTACATGTTTTGTGGAGCTGTCATTATCTCCTAGCACAAAGGGAGTGAAACTTCGGGTTCCATGTGGTTGGGAGGAAACCATGCTATTTCCTCCATTGGGTCCTCTTACAGATGTTGCTATACTTGGATAACATTGCTCGTGGAACAGTGTAAGACCTCACCTCGTATGTACTTAATACAACCATAATTTGTTCTATGTTTTTCTTCAATTGATGATTAAGTATATTGTAGATAATAGATGAGGTGATCTCTTGGTAATATTCTTCCATATCATTTTGATATTCTATTCTATTTTCACTACCATGAAGGTGGATTGCACTTGTATACCCTAGAATGCAAATTGAGATTTTAAATGGATTATTATATAGTTAAAGTTTAGATTTTTTTCCACTAATAGATTATGTGATACACAATTGATACTTACGATCACGTTTGGTGATGTGCAGGAAGGCAATGATGTTAGCATGAGAAGGTAGAACCAACAAAGTACTACTTCATGAGGATCTAGATTTGACCCCATTCAGGGGTTAGAATCAAGTGGGGTTAATGTATTGGAGGACTAAGGTTGTGAGCAAATTTAGTTGGGATTCTTGTGAGGTGTAAGTGGGAATTAGTTCTTGGAACCCCTAGCTAAGTTTGAAACTCGGATGGAACCTTGATTTGGTTTTTATTGAGAGTTGTTGGTCAATTATTTTGGTTAGGATGCAAAAAGAAACCCCCTAGGGTCTATACCATAGTGGTAGGGGTCCATTGGACACACAATAGTGCCCCTACAACCTGATTTGACCCTTCAAAATCTTTCATAATGGAAAGTGACGAAATTCTAGAAGAGAATGAGGTGGAAAGGTTGAGAGGTTGTCCAAATTCATGTTCACATTAATAGGGAAAGGAACTTCATTGATAGAGGAAGGTACACACCACACCTCCCCATCCAAGAGTTATAATTTTTGAAAACTTCTATATATTGGGAGAGGAGGAAGGAGTGGGGTGTTACCCACTTCTCCTCTTGGAGAACTTGAGTGGAAATGGTAGAAGAATGACAAGAAGAGGAAGGATTCCACCTCTTTGGAAAGATAGTGATCAAGATGGATGCGAGAGTTCAATCCCTTCATCTAAAAGAAAAGAGATAAGTTCTCCTATTCTCACTTGTTTATTGAAAGAAAGTGGCAAAATGTATGGATCATGGCTGAAAATAAAAAGTAGAGAGCATAGATGCATGAAATTTGTACTACATTAGTTTCATTCCTTTGTAAAACTAAGAGAAGGCTCCATTTATCATCATGGAGCTTAAATAATTCCTTGCTCCGGGGTATGGCTAGAGCCTATGAGGCTCCATGACGCCATTACGAAAGGGTGGAGAGCAAGACCTAATCAATCGTGTGTCCTTCATTATATCTCTTTAAATCTGTTTATAATATGGGAAACTATTGTTGGATGTAACATGAAAGAGGATTGGAAATAGATGTCTTGTTATTTGGCATGCTCATTTGATTTTAAGTGCTGGTGAAATAATTAGAGTCTATAGAATTGCATTCAAAAAAAAAAAAAAAAAGATTTGAAGAAAATAAAGCATGGTGTTTTATAAATTAGCTGGAGGAGAACGAGCATGAACTTGGTTCTCTTATTTCTAAAATTTGCAATTTTTATTCTGCTATGAGTACAATGGCAATAACTATCTAGTTTAAGGAACATATGCATTCTTGATCTAAATGTACATTCTGTTGTTAAAAAGAAGAAATGCATAAATATACAGACATAGGATTTGGAGGTCTATATTAGTCTACTTCGACCAATCTGTCATTAGAAAATACAAATCGAAACCCAAATGAATCTTGTTAGCTGGTCCATGAAAGAAAATTATTGTATTTAGATGAAATAGAGATATGATCATATATGCAATACTGTTGGTTATTGAGTCTGTTAAGTCATAATTCACAACTGAAAAAAAAGGTATATATATTTACCGAACTACTAGTAGTATTAAGTAGAAATGATAGAATGTAAATGATATACACTCTGCCTAAACCCAAAAAGACATAGCAGTTTTTAGTACTAGTGGAAAATGAGATTGTAGTAAAGAACGTAGATCTAATAAAATAAAATAAAAAGAAGAAAAAAAAAATATATATATATATATATAAAAGAAAACAAGAAATATGTGGAGTAAATTTGTATGCGAGATTGATCCTTGGTGAGGCTGCACCTAATAGGTTGTCACTCCTCCTTTTGGGATTTAGACGAAAGGATTCATTTGAGTTATCTGTACTTAACCTGTTGTTGTTTTAGAAGTAGTAACTGGTCTAGGCATATTATGCAGGTCGCACCATACTTCTCCAGGCCGTGGCATAAGTCTCCTTCACACCTTTTGACCTGGGTAAGATTTGTGAAGAATGGGGAAGTATGAAGACTCAATCATCATATTCCTCACGCCTTCCCCGATGTGGTTTATATTCTGCAAAACCTCTCCTTGGGGTTTTATGCAGTCATGAGCACCACTCATGCTTTTCCTATGCCAAAGATTTGAAGAATATATCATTCCCTATGCAAGACAATTAAGCAAATCCCCGTTGTTCATCATATTTATTATTTGTCATTCTTTGCCGACCTTTTTATTTATTGTATGATGTTGCTATCCTCGCCACTAATGGTTCCCACTTCTCCAGACATTTTCCCCGCTGGTATTGATCTTCTTCTTCTCCATTTTGGCGAACTACAACCTAAAAATAAGGTCTCGATAGGGATAGGGTTTTAGAGGATGTTTATTTAAAATGAAAATTGCGGCCAAGATCCTAAAACTTGACCGAAATTCATCGTAATTGACTTCCCACCTGCCTACTGCACAAGAAGGTAAATAAAAGAAGATGATGCTACTGTTTATTCTTCTCCAAGTATGCATTTATGCTTTTACCGTATGGGACATGATGACTTGCCCTAGAAGTTGAGTGGGAGTCACCATCGCCATTAACACCCTAAGTTCAACTAGCAGGAACATTAATTGCAGTTGATGGCCACGCTGCATGTTGGACAAGATGACAGATTTTAGATATCTCAGTCAAATTGAGGATCACAACATTTAATGACAGTTTGAGCAATGTGGCAAAATAGATAATGAAGCAGCTATTAAGGTAGAGTAAGCGATGATCGTTATAGTTCCCATATCTCGAGATTGCAAAAGAGAATAGATATAATTGCTGAGGATATGGTTGAGCGAATAGGAATTAATTCAGATAGTCAGAAATTCAAGCCAAGTGGGGGTCTCAAGAAACTTACCCTATTGCTTGCTCTAGGCGTAGCCATTGACTGATCCTTCTACTCAAGTTGTTGATCGCCCATATTATTGTGATCGTATATACTAGCAGCAATAGTGTATAGGCATTAAATTGGTTTGGTGTGGTAGAGGGGATGGTGTTATTCATAATGTCACCATCAAAAGCCTTTAATTTGGCACGAAGTATAGCATTCTTTTTCTTGATCCGATGGGCCCATAATATTTCTAATCCAATGTCTTGGGTCACAGGGTCACCTACCCTACGCTGCATAGTTGGGGTGAGTAAATGCTCACTTAGCGTCATTGCAAAATAAATTTTAAAACAGATTCAGTGCTTTAAATTCTTGAACGGTCGCTTGATACTGTGCTTGCAGTCATCATCATCAATTTCTATAATATGCATAAAATTTAATGTGATTAAAATAATTTATCGTGCTAACAGTTTGGATTCATAAGAAATATCAATCACATTAATCTTATGATCAGATCCTTGGAGTTTACTCGACTAGTGTGATGATCCCCCTGAGCCTATCACTGAGATATTCATCTTGTAATATTAATGTGAGTCTGCAAGTCCACTTCCTTAATTTTCACAAAGCCACTATCTTTTCTTTTTAGTGATAATCATCTGATAATTAGAATCTGAAACTCTCAAAATAAAATGCTCAATACACAGAAATTTCTTATGAAATAACAAATACATCCATAGGGAATAAAAAATCGCTGTCCTATTCCATTGCAAGACCAAGTCGACGAGGTCATATTCTTATCACAAAACTCTTCTTACGGCAGTCTGATGTAAGTTTCATGAATATGGTATTAGAGCTGAAATCTTCACAATCCTAAACCCTCTCCCTAATCATCTCTTCTTGTATTATGTATTGTAGAATTCTTCATCAGTGGCCATAAATTCCCTTAATGGATATATATCAGCCCACTGACATGATGACAGTTCTTATGTCATATTGTGTGTTTTTCCCTCTCGAAGGTTGGTCAATCCTGCATCTTATTCTTCATTCCCATTTGTTTTGAATTAGGCTTATCCGCTTATCACTTGGCCGAAAAACTAAGGCGTCAGGCGCAAGATTTAATAAGGACAGTAGAAATTTGATTATTATTTCTTGTTCTATCTGCTTCACAATTATTCATCTTACTTTGACAACCCGAAGAAAATCCTTGAACCATGTTTATTTTGACGAGGTTGACAGCAACAGTGTCTAGGAGGCACTGGAATTTGTCCATGCCTCTCTCCTCAGTATTCTTCTTACAAATACTTGAGGTGACACCGCCACACTTATCTTCTCTCCTTGTATTTTTTTTCACGACAGTTTGGGGCTTTAGTAATTCTTTTAGGTCCACTATATACTCTCTTTCATTTATATTTAATTCTTACTTCCATTCAAAAACATTCTTTTACTTTTTATTTAAAAGAAGAGATCCCCCCTACGTAAGATAGATTAGGATGGGGATAAAAGTTTTAAAGAAAAAAGCATAAACTTAGATTAGTTAAATTATACCTTAAAACAAGATATTTATAAATGTGTTTTCTTCTCTCATAAGTTAAAGGGTAAGAAACTATACTACTTATTTTATATTTCATATATGATAACATTTGGTGCTATTTCATTATGGGATATAAGTATTATATATTAATTTATAATAAGAGATTTAAACAAATATTTGTAATATATTATGATTATATTTATTAACTTATATGATAATTAATTGTTATTATTATTTTTTTAAGATTTAGAAAATTAAAATAAATAAATAACATATTTTGTTATTGATTAAGATAATCATTCCTTTTTAATAAAGAATTAATAATTGCAATTTAAGAGAACTATTAATATTCATAGTAAACAATAATATTAATGTCAAGAGAAACTAGGTTATGGTGCTCGGGAACTTTTATAATATAGTAAGGTTAATATTAATAAGAAAATAAATAAGGATTGTAGTATTTATAGTACCAATTGCACGAGTTTTGTTATTAATATTATCATAGGATTTTGATTAGTGTCCTAAAATTTGATATTAAATTAATATAGGAGTATACTAAATTAAATCTCAAGGTTGTAGTTATGTTGGAAGTGTAATAGTTTAAATGTTATCTTATCATAATGACAAAAAAAAATGTTAGTCGTATTATTGCGCTTAATAAGAATACCATGTTTTTGGTCACCAAGGTTGGACTGTTGAATTGGTTGTTAATAAGCAATAATATTATCATGGTGGTAGAAACATCAATGAGAGTTTAGCAATGTTGGTTTAAAAGAGGTCACTGCTTTATTCTTACATTGAGGAGGTCCTCAAATTTGCAAATTACAAATAGCATGATCAATAAGTAACTTGAGAGTAAACCATAAGGTGTTTCATCACCATCCTTGGATGTTAATGAAAACATTAGTGCAATAATAATGTTAATGTTGACATGAAGGATAAAACCGATATGTCTTGATTGTAATTATGTGTAAGTAGGAATATTCTAGGGTTGGTCAAAAGGGATGCTAAGAACTTGAGTACTCATAATTAGCTGACTTAAGTTATGGTAATGAAGCCTTCTTTTCAAAACATACCTTAATGTTTAAATAAAAAATAAAAAATTGGTTGTGTTTTTGAGTGAAAAATTATGGGCATGACAAACAGGTTCCTGATTCTTCATTGTTCGTGATGTTGGACGTTGAGCATACTCATGAACGAGGTTGGAAATGTGAAATGTTCTACATCTTTATTGTATATTCTCTTGGTGTCTATCAGAGAACTTTTGTAATGACATTATATTGGTACGAGATTTATTACAATCTCACTTGTTGTAATCCGGATATATATATAACTTAACTGTATAAAGATTTTGGAAATTGGATCATTCATGAATATGATATGTACCATATGTTTTATGACTTTAATATTATGATGTGATGTTCTTATTTGTAAATGTTTAAGTAACGTCGTCTTAGAGTCCTTAAAACATTTGTGTAATCAAATGACTTAAAATATATATATATATATTCGATTAATTTGTTACTTTATGCTTTGTTTTATTGGATTCTCTGGCGGGGCATTACATCTATAGTATATGCAAAGTCAAAAGCCTAATTATATACAAGCTTATAAAACCTTTGTATTTTGATAAAGCATCAATTTCCTTCTTGATCTATTGAAAGAAGCCCTAATGAAAAATTCCCTTAGAGAGGATTCTTGCTACTATTTTCCATATCGTGTTTGTATGAAACATTCAAAATAAAAATGACCAAGAATATTGAAAATCTTATCAAGAACAAGAGACTTTGAGAAACTGGTAATAAAGGAGGTGGTTGAAGGATTGAAACACATGCTCAGGAATGTTTATATTTTTTTTGACAAATAACATCTTCAATGTTGTAAATTTTCTCTACGATATGTTTTAAGTCCTAGTTTTGTAAGGAAAGCAGAGGTGCGGAAACACTCTCCTAACGTCAAATCCACAGGGAAGAATGCAATGCAGGGCTTTTAATTTTCAAATTACAATCTAATTAAGACACATGAAAGATTTTCAAAAATAGAACAAATACACAAAGACAAATTGAACACCAGATTTACGTGGGAAAACCCTATCGGGAAAAAACCCACCACACCAAGCTGAATCTCTTTGTATTACAGTAAATAAATTACATACAATCAGAAAGAAAACTCTCTAGTATTTTCACAGTAGTTTCACTGTTCAATCTCTTTCACAGAAAAATGCTCTCAACAACTCAAAAAACTCCTTTTTCACAAATTAGAATAGTTCTGCTTTTATTTAACACATTTTGATTTTCCTTTTGTGCATCCTTATCTGCCAATGCTTCATCGAAGAAAGTTTCTATGCCTTTTCAGATTTTTCCTTACATGCAGTTTTTCTCCAGCGTTGCAACTGATGCAAAAAACCAACCATCATCCGTTTGAAATCTGCTTCCTCTGATTTGTCTAGTGGGATGCCACATATGAAAGTCAATCGGTCAAAGAAGCATTCAACTAGATTTGCATGTCGGTGAGACACGGGAAGTGTCTCCCCGATGCTCAAAAGATTCATAACGGTATTGGCATAAGTCTCAACAGTCGACAAGACAACATAGCGAGAGTCACAATGTCATACCGAAACCATCGATGTCCATTTCATTCCTATCGGCAAGAGTTTCCCTTATCGGCGAGACTCATATCGAATTCCACAAGTCATATCGAACTCAGAGAAACCATCGGCAAGACATACCGATCTCGCCAAGACCTCATAGCGAAAACTTCAAGTCATGCCGGCGTGAGCCATTCGGCATGACTATCGCATTTTGGTGAGACTCATATTGAAGTCACAAGTCACAACGATGAGACATTTCATCGACAAGACATACCAATCTCGCCAAGACCTCTCACTGAACCTTCATGCTACATCGATGAGCATTTGTTATCGGCAAGACCTTCAAACTTCGCTGTGACCTTTCATCGAGTTCCATTATGTCTTACCGAGTCGGCGAGACTGCTATTCATCGCTAGGACTTTTCATCAAGCATCACCAAGTATTACCGAGTCGGCAAGACTTAAGCCCTTCGCCAAGACATTTCTCCGAGCGCCCAAAGTTATCCCGAAGACTGTCGGCGTGACTTATCCAAGTCACCAAGACTTCTCAGCGAAGTCTTTTGTCACCGCGAAGGCACCACGAGAATACTCCCGTCGACGATACTTTCCGGTTTCATTGAGACTTCTCCCCACGACCCTCGTGTTACCCCAAAGTATCCATCAGTCGGCGAGACATTCCATTCGCCAGGACTTCATCCCGAGAGCCATGTGTTTCCCCGATGACCAAATGTTGTCGGTGAGACTTTCACCTTCGTTGGGACTTCTCCCCGACACCCAATAAGATCACACTATTGCCCAGAGTTCTTCATTCGACAAAAGGTCACGCCGAACATAGAGAGTCACAGCGATAGACTTGTCGGCAAGACATCAACCCTGTCACAGCGATATGAACATTTCAAGAGCTTCAGAACAGTTAGTCGGCCAGACATCCATGATGTCACACCGACTTTTCCTTCAAAGGAGTTTCATGTCAGTAAGGATCGAGGCACATATTCCAACAAGTTTTGGGTGCAAATTCCTAATAACTACAATAGAAGGGCTGAAATTTTTATATTGGATTGGAAAGATCAAGTGCTTTTGTCTTTTATGTGGCAAGGGACTCTCATCATCCTTTAGATGACTAGAGTAAGTGTTTTTTTCTTTGTGCGGCAAGGGAATGCCCAAATAAATCATAAAATAAATTTGACTCCTTGTCCTCTCCATAATGGCTGAGACACTCTCAGGAATCTCTTGGCCATCCTCTTAGGGATCCTTCATAATCTCCTATTTGGAAGGACATCCCCTACTTTTGTAATGACATCTCAAGGATATCTTCCCTTATAGGAAACATTAGGGGTGGGTAGGGATATTTTTACCCCTACCTTTGAATCTTGGGGACATTCCCATCTTTGAAATGGTAATTTTTCAAGGGGATAGGTTCCACTAAAATATTGCATGTATCATAACATTAATCCATGTAATGAAATATGCTAAACATAAGGCAATTTGAAAAGACATGAAAAATAAGTTTCCTAACTTCATCCATTAACAAATGTCCTTTGTTGCAATTTGATTTCCTTTGAAATCATATCCTAAGATATAATCATGTTTACATTTTGGTAACAAATCTATGTAACAAACATCATAGCATTTATGTTGGAATATATTAAAAAGAATACCAAAGGATAAAGAAAGAAATTTTCATATATGTACCTTCTTGAGTTCAATTTGTTTACCATTTGTACCTTTCTTGCGACATGTCAAAAATAAACCAACATCAGGATTTGAAACATGGCTCACCTACATTAGTAACATTTATTAAGTCAACTTCTTGCATCACTACAAATAAAGCTTTAGATTATATCAAAATTTATAAAGAATTATAGTTAAATAATTATTGTTTTAAAGCACCTCTTATTCAACAAAAGATTGTCATTGATGGAATAACGAAGAAATAATTACCATAATCAAATACGCAACTTTCTCTTTTAATTGTGGTGATGCCAAACTCACAATGGCCTTTGCTTTTAAGGATTCAAAAATATCTTGCGGAATGTTTGTATTAAATGTCTTTGATAGATTTAGAAGATGCCTTTCACCATTCATAGTTTTCTCCAAAATGTCTAAGTTGACACATTCATGCCATGCTAACCCACCGCTACATCACAATGATTAGTGAGAAAATTAGCATCTAATTTGCACCATACTCACATTCACATATTCAATATAATTAAGATTCTTTGACAATATGTTGCTTAATATAATACTTCTCATGCATGGCCAAAGTTAAAGCATGAAAATGTCTAGAATTGTGCAACATCTACTAAAAACCTTTTTAAAATATAGATGACAATCCATTAGCTCCTAATATCCACCTCTATTACTTTTAATATTAAATATCAACAATCCAAAAAAAATTGTTTAGTTATTTCCATAAAAAATTGTGTTATTACCAAGAAGAAATATAAGGAGTAAACATACCATGTTGCTAGGACATGTATGGTTGAACCTTAAAAGATTATTAATAATTCAATATTGATATCATTACTGAATTTTCTCAATCTTTGAGCAAACTATCACAATTTTTCCTAAAACTTGTCTTCCACTTCATATTGCAAGCATGAAAATATAAATTTCTTAAAAATATACAAATATGCTGAGTTTTTTATGAATATAGTTAGTTATTATAAAAAATAACTTTTCTATGTGCTAAAACATTATTTTATTTTTAAAAAAATTACCAAGTATATTGTAATTGCCAAATTCTCATCTTCCCTATAATTCGCCTATTTTACCATTTTTTACACATTTCTTTTATGTGTTCATCTTTCAAACTAGTTTCATATATAGTTACAAAATTTGGGAATAAATTACATGTAAGAAACACTTGTAGGTGTAGTGGTTTGAGTCAACTTGGATCACCAAATTTTTTAATGAGCATGGTTCTTGACACCACTTAATTAGGAAAATTCAATGTGCTATTCTACCTTTATATAAACTATTTTTTTTTTAATTTTATGTCTTATTTTTAGTATCCAATTGTTTTTAGAATAGTTCTAGAGATATTCTACCTTTATACACCATTTTTTTTAATTTTATACCTTATTTTTAGTGTCCAAATTTTATTTTTTTTAAATACTTTTAGAACTATTCTACCTTATATTTCTTTTAAATTCTAAGCCTCATTTCAATATCCAAAATTTAAATTTTTGATAATAGTTTTAGAGTTTGATGAAGCATTGTTATTGGAGACCAAAATTGACCAATATTGGAACAAATCCAATCAATTAGAGAATGAGACATGAGGCTTCCAATTTTTCTCACCAATTGTTGCCATAATTCTTGAGGATACTTTAATAAAAAAAACTATAAAAGTTTCATCCTTTATTTTTTATTTTCTTGTAAAATACTTATTTTCCAATTTTCCATCAAAACCTCATTTTTATATTGCCTAATTATTATTTTATGGCTTTCACACTTGCATTGCTTGAAGAGTTTGGATCTTTGTTAAAGGTGTTAAAATTACATGGAAAAAGGCATGTGATATGGTAGTCCATGTGGTCTTGAAGGCCTTATTTTGGTCTTAATGATGGGAGCTCCACCTCACAAAGAGTAATACCCTCCAAGTCCACTAAGGGATACCACCCCCACCCCTAAACCCCTACGAGGGTTGCTACACTCAACCCCACGAGGGATTGCTACCTCCAAACTCCTATGAGGAGCATTGCTCTCAAACCCATTAGAGATTGTTGAAAAGATAAGATAAATGTTCTGAGTTGTACCAAATCAAAAGGAAACTCTATTTCCTCTATTTAGCATGAATTAAAAAACTACACTTTTTCTCTATTTTTTATTTTTTTAGCATTTTTAAGTTTTTGAAGTTTTCCTCTAGATTTAAATTCACTGAAAATAGTTTTATGTAACAATTTTCCAATTCATTACCAAGGAAAAAAAATTCTACTTGAATTTCTTAAATAATTGTGTCAATCACACATTATTATCCATGCTAGGTTAATAACTACAATTTAAGTGTTTAATGAAGGAATGTTTTTACAAACATTCAATGTGGCAGTGAATATTAATTTAATTAATAGATCCATGATGAGTGTAAAAACATGTAATATACCTATGAATAGCAATTTAATTGTATTAGGTCCATGATTGTAGATTATGGATATGTTTGTATAATTGTTATGTTCAACTTATGAAAATATCATGTTCCCACCTTTTCCTATATGTGGGTGTTAAGTTGATACATTTGGAGTTTTGATGCAGGAGCATCCATGGCATTTGGCTATCCGGTATCAACAAAAAAGGTTAATTTTCAATTGAGCAATTTTGGATTTTTTAAATAAGTTAATTTTGTCTTGAACTCATGTTGTAGGATGGAAAATGATTTATTTTTGAATAATTAAATTTTCCAAATATTTCCCTTGCACATTTACAAGTTGGCTAGTGGAGTGAAAAAGTAAGAAAAGCAACTTAATCTTTAATTGCAAATTATTTCAAAAGCTTATTGGGAATTTGGATTTTTGAAATTGAGGAGTTACAACACCTCATCATGATCCTTAAAAAGTAGGGACTAGAGAAGTGGGTTGTTGGGTCCCCCCACAGGGGACTAGTCTTGCCGTCGCTCGCCCCAGGTACCCAAGATATAGGTTGTTGGGCCGCTGGGTGGGGTTACAGGGATACCCATGTTGTTAACAAAAAAAATTGTAATAGCTTATCTTTGACAAGGCTGCTAGAAATGGCTTTTAATAATTTTTAATTAATTTTTGAAGGTTTTCATGTGCAACAACAGCAAGGGTGCAACCATATTGGAGAGGCCCAAATAAATCATATGAAATTAATTCTATAACAGTGGGTGTTAAGCAACAGAAAACCCAGTTTTCATTGATAAACTTTTTAAAAGAGAAATTTTGGGAAGAGAAAAGGTGAGGCGTAGCATTCTTGGGGAAGCCTCATGGACATAATTTTTGTAAGTTGAGATTGATTTATATCGGTCCATTTAAGCTTTAGATGAATAGGTAGAAGTTGTAGGTGCAGTTAAGGTGCTAGAATGAGGATATGTTTGCAAAATCTCACAAGATTGAGCATGGATTGTATTTGAATGTTTTTTCATTTGCATATCAGATGTTGTAAGGATTTATTTTCTGCTCATTAGTCCAATGATGACTGAAAATTAAGTTGTAATCAGCTATCTTTAACTAAGCAATTTAATATTTTCTTGTACGAACAAATTGTGGAGTTTAATTTGCAAGTTCTTTATTTTTGTTTTAAGTTTTTGTTGTGAGAGCTTTTGGAGAGGGTCTAGAGTGTATGAAGTGTTTAATTTCATATTTGAAGGGTAGAATCCCTCTCTACATTAAGTTTTCCTAACAAAAACAATGATCCCAAATATACCATTACAACTATTTTGATGATATTTTTCCTTATATCACTCAATAATGATTAACATTCTTTAAGTCTATGCATTTATAGTCTCGACTTTATTAACTTTTTTTGCTTGCAAGCATGTTATTATGACAACCACATATTTTGCTGTAAAATCTAGGGAGAAATGTAAGAAACCACCCTTAATAAAGATATTAAATCTTGGTGAATCTTAGCTAGAGGCGATAATTTTTATGGAAAATATAACCTAATTTTGGAGAAAAAAGTGGCAAATATTTTCAAATTTGTTCCTATTATTAGTTTTTGTTGGAAAATTTGTCAAAGATTTTTAAAAATATCCATGGTGAATTTTTTCTTTTATTCTTACATTGTTGGTATTCATTAATGAATTCATCCATGATTTTTTTTAAATCATGGAATTTTTTCAATTTTATTGATATTGTTGGTTTTTGCTAGAAAATTTTCTCATGATTAGAAAAATGTGGTTGGAAAAATATTATATAGTAAATGATCTAACGCACTCAATTTTGAACATAAAATTTTCTAGAATTGTTCTCCTCAAGAGACAAGTGTCAACAAAATTTTCAATGAGTAGATAATTATGGTTGACTTTTATGCTTCATTAATTTTATTGTATTTGATTGGTGGCAATATTAACAAAAGAAATTTTAAGGCTCGCCAAGCCTTTTAAAAGGCACATATTTAAAGTGTCAAGAAATTCAATTACAACCATCCGATTAAAATGGAAATCAGTTACAGTAAATAAAATATAATAAATATATTTATCATTATATCTAAAAATGTGTGGTCAATCTAGTTTTCTTGATGTGATATTAATGATTTCGTTTATGTTTAGAGATAAAATTTGAGTGGCTATTTATTCCCAAGAATATCTTTTATGTTGCACCAATGGTTGAGAAATGACACATTAGTTCAAGAAGGCCCCATTGTAACATTGTTATAAACATAAGCTATCAATAAAATGGATCCATTGTTTGCATAAATATGATATCTAATAGCTTGCATAAGCTCTCAATATTGTCATTCCAACAACTTGAAGTTGGCTCACTATCAAGGATAATAAATGAGTGAGTTAGCTTGACTAAATTAGTCAAGTTGGTAGGCCCATAAATATTTTTTAAAAGTTTAGAATAAAGAACAAAGACACTTGTACTTTTGGAGACATGTTAGTGGCACTCCTCTAAGCTATGCTCAGAATAACACATTGTTCTAATGGTGCCATTGGTCAAAATATGACATGTTGGAGGAAGCAAGTCCCAATTTTGATAAAGGAGACAAGGTATAGGTTGAAGACATAAAGCTATAGAACCATTAATTATTTTCTAATCAATGATGTGCACAAAATTTCAAAGGTAATAATTTCACAAATGTTTCTCATTGCGCCATTGGACAAGCATCAACACATTGGATCTCACATAAAGAAAAAGTCCAAAATATTTTAAATTTTTACAATGTTTGTGACAACTCTTCTAGCATGTGGCGAATGATTTCTCTTGATTTTTCATCCTTCTCACCTTATTGAGTTATCATATTGATGGTGTTTAGTTACTTTAGGAATTGGCTCACCTTACCTCACCTTTGGCCAAGAATGTATTGGAAGATCTCAACGTGAACAAATAAAGTTTGATGATGGAGGCTATACGAAGGACACATTTAAGGAATGCTAGAAACCATCCTAGACTCAAGGAAAATGGATACTACATTGTGTTTGAGAGATAAGAAAAAACAAATTACCTTAATGGGGGTAATTTTGGGTTGCAAGTTGAAGAAAAATTTAAAAAGAAAAGGCATTATTATGCGTTGTGAAATTTAATTGGTGTTGGGGTAGACTTTCTTGTCCTAAGAATATCAATATTGTTTGAATACAAAAACTTTGCCCAATGTTCATTAATAATTTTATGGATGTAGACAAGTCCAATAGGACATTAAGATTGTATTTGAGTTTGTAATCATGATGTGGTGTAGATGTGGGCTAAAAATAATTCTAGATAATACGGTTATTGGCTTGGTCTTTCATCTTGATATGGGGACATATTTTGTTATCATCCCTCCACACATTGAACCCTAGGTGTTATTCATTATTATGCTTTGTGAAATTTAATTGGTGTTGGGGTAGACTTTCTTGTCCTAAGAATATCAATATTGTTTGAATACAAAAACTTTGCTCAATGTTCATTAATATTTTTATGGATGTAGACAAGTCCAATAGGACATTAAGATTGTATTTGAGTTTGTAATCATGATGTGGTGTAGATGTGGGCTAAAAATAATTCTAGATAATATGGTTATTGGCTTGGTCTTTCATCTTGATATGGGGACATATTTTGTTATCATCCCTCCATACATTGAACCCTACGTGTTATTCATTACAATGGCATAAGAAAAAAATGAATATATGAAAAAGTAGAAGGCCAAGTAGGCATCAAATTTTGAAATTTAGGATTGGAGCCTTAGCATTGATGGAAGTGGACTATTCATTTGCAATCGATGTGGGAGCTTGGAGTTGAGTGAAGATGAGGATACTGAAACTACTATGTTATAGGTCTAAATTTAAATACTATGTTATGATATGTATCCTAGGACAACAAAGGTAATATGTTTTATAAATTTTGTGACATTTTGTTATGTAGTTCAATTGTAAGAAGTATTTCTTCTATTTTGTAACCTTGTGTGGTCTTTGCTTTGACCCTGTATAGGAGCAACTTGATCTTTGTAATCTCTTTATCAACATATATTAAATGTGTATCATCCCCTTAGGCCAAGTTCATCATCAAATCATAATATATAATATGTATTATTAAATATATACAAAATAAAATGGAAGAGGTTCTAAAAAACAAAAGGATTCGCATTACCTCAAAACTAGATTTAATTTTAATTTTTACACAATTTTCAATTTCCATTAAAAAAATATTTTTATACTATTATTGTGATGTGATACTTTTTTATAATCATTCAACTAAATCCATATTAATCAACTATAGTAGCATATACTTCAAAGTACAAACATTCAATGTGTATCTAGAAACTAGAGTTTTCTTGAATTGAATAATTAAATAATATAAATAATTTTAATAAATAAATGGATTTGAATCTTATATTAACTTTTAAACAAATGAATGCTTAAAAGTATTACAATATCTAGCTCAAAAATAACTTTGCACAATGCTCAATTATAAACTCATATGAATAAAATCATTTTATTGGCTTCTATAGTAGGCTCCACTACTCATCTATTATAAGGGCAATTTGTTGTAGCTTAAAGTAATTGACTTGTAATTTTGCTAACAATTCATAACTGGGAGTGGATTTTTCCATTAATATATATTAAATTTTCAAACACACAAAACTTCCTCTCTAGACTTAGTATTTATTTTTTACAGTGACCTTGAGTTTGTCCTCCAAAATCTTTTTCATTGGTACAGCGCACCATAGTTCTTAAGGTGAAAATGATGCAAAGAGTTAGATGTTGAGTCCTTTTGTTTGTAATAAGGTCTTAAATACCATTTCCTATGTTTTTAAGTTGTGTTAGGTGGTTTGGAGTCCATTTGTTGCACAAAATTTGCAAAAGTTATCAAAACAACTTTGCACTTTTGCATTTTGTGATGTAAAAGGGAAGTTGAATGGTTGGGTCCTCAAGAGTCAGTTGGATTCAGTTGTTTGGGGTTGGTTAAGGCTTAAAAAGCATGTGTGTACATTGGAACAAAGTTGGAGGGTTGTAAAATTTGAATAACAAAGGCTCTTGTTTTCTACGTTTTGAAGAGAAAATTGCTGCTATATGTGGTTGTACGACCTGGTACGGCCTGAGGGTGATCTTTCATGCATTGAAATTGATGAAGGGTTGAGTTAGCTTCATTTTGGTTTTGGTATTTGTATAAGAGGGGGATTTTCTACTCTTCTCTTCACTCAAAGAGCCTCACGGGGCGAACTGCCCTAATCTACCTCAAGAATCAACGGCGAGAGTTTCAGAATTCGAAAGAGCAGGTCACAGAGATTCTCTAGACAAACTGACAAGCTCTCGGCCAAAGGACTTCAATGTAGAATATGGATGATAGCGCGGCGTGCTGGCGTCCCAGAGGTGCATTGGCATCTTGTATGGACCAAAGAACAAGGATGTCTTAGAAAATGCTTAAGTGACTACTTCTACTAAGATTGCTAACAACTTATAGAATGTGACGAAACTAAAATAGAATGAAACATAAATGATTAAACCTAAAAAGAAGAAAGGAAAGAAGATACTCACAATGATCCAAGTGATGAAGCCTCCCATACGTAAATGTCTTCAAAACCTACAAGTGTGATATCTGGAGAAAAATGTTGGGGTTGTATAGGGGTTTGCCTCAGTCAAACCCTCATTTTGGTGTTCCCACCTCCATGGACAACCAAGATAGAAAGAGAGTGTAACCGAAATGGAAGAAGTGTGTGGTGAAAGAAAAACCCGCTCAGGAGTAGAATCCACACCACCAAGTAAGCGTGTGATAAAAGCAAACCCTGCTCGAGGAGGAGAACCTGTATCACAGAAGAGGTGATAAAAGCAAACCCTACTCAAGGAGGAGAACCTGTATCACCAAGTAAGTATGCAAATAGTAGAGGATATGGAA